>JAKGRZ010000032.1:0-188629 GCA_022537955.1 Schmidtea mediterranea | reverse complement strand
AAGAGAGATGATACTGTACTTTACAAACTAGTTTACGTGGGTTTACTCAATAATTGTCTGACTTAGTTAATCAATGTATATTTTGTTTACCCGAAACTCATTTAATGTTACCAATAATAGAGTTTAATTGAAGCAACGATATATTGTTTTTATTTCATTTATTTTAAATCATAATTTAATCTAAAACCCTTGATTTACTCATCTACCTCTTCAATTTGTCAAAATGAATTATTGAACTACGTGTCGTTACATCATTTGAATCAGTAATTGATAAGGATTCCATATTTATCGAGAATAATTTTACTTTAACTGAACAGTGTCTTTATTTGAAACATTGATTCGATCTTAATGCTTTATTTCTACCGGGGTTGATTAGATCAATACCATTACTCGTCCTTACTCAATAAGATCAGATTACTTTTGTTTGAAATGAATTAAATAATAAATTAATTGATGAAATTATTTGGTCCTTACCCTAAATTTAAAATCAAAATAATCTACGAATCAGTAAATTAGCTTACCCTAGCATATTTACTTAATTTTAGCCATAAAAACTTACATTCTAAAATCAATGGTTATTTTAATTTTAATCATAATTTCCATTTAATCGAATTCAATGATTCCCCAATAAGTTTTTTATTTATTCAAAATGTTAATCCAAAATAGTTATAACACATTTCAGTAATTAAACCCAAGTACCTTCCCTTTAATAGGCCTTAAGACCATATTGTGTTCATATTATATTTATTGAGTGCCCACATGGACCTACTCGGTGTGATAATTTAAAAGGCCGTAATGGTAACAAATTTTAGGTCGATTTTAACAGAATTGAGAAACGAGGAAAGCACCAGGAAGACTTCTCCTTATTTCTCGCCTCAGCTATAGAGATAAAATATGACTTGTACAACCGCTGCGTTGCGTCCGCTGAGTTTCACGGTAATATCATTGGCGATTTTCCACGCACTTACATCCTCTGTACTAATGTAGATTTAATTTACTTGCGTTAGTGTGTCGGCTGTGGCCGGAAAAATCTCGACATTTAGAATTAGTTTAAAAAAAAGAAATATATCAAACAATTTTTTCATATTAATAAATTATGTAGTTAGGAACAAAATAACAGAATTACCTTCATAACCATTCCCAAAAATTCATACAATAGCATAAAATAATAACAGAAAGCATAAATCGCCTCTCCTCCCACGATCGCCGTCAAGCAGACTCTTACAGAGATGCTATTGAACGTGATGTGGAAAGAGGGCTCCAACAATAAATATCTCTCACCTAAATATCAGTTGAATTAGTTCAATAGCTTTGAAAATAAGGTTTTTAAAATAGTTCACAACGAATTTGAAAATAAGATTTTCAAAATAGTCCTAACACGAGTTCCAATGTTGAAAATGGGTTTCTAAAAAATGGTTTTAAATTTGATTAAGTTTAAATTGAAAATGGATCAGTATATATACCTATTGTATGACGTGTGAAATTGATGCATAAAACAAGAATCGACCTTGTTATTTTCTAGCAAATTCTATTTTAGTTTTAAATTTTTTTGATATTTTATATTTTTATTTAAATTTTTATTGAATATTACTAATTCAAATTTTTCGATTAAATTTCATTTTAATGAACTTAATAATTTCTAAATTTGTCGGAATTTGTTGTGTTTTCTTTGTTTTATTTTGTATAGGTATCTGGCGAATCTTGGTGCATTTTGTTAATATTTAATTTAGTTTTTTTTGTTATTATTTAATTTATTCCTTTATGTTTCAGATTTTATATGGGTTAATTGTGTTTCAGAGGGTTTATTTAAATTGCGTGTTTATTTTGCGTGTGTGTTTCCTGATCCATTTAAACGTTTTTTTGAAGGCCGTTGATCGTTGTGGCGCCAACTATAAACACTCGGGGGTCCGTAAAGATTGCGACCCGCAATTTCAATTGTTTCAAAATTATACATCATTTCCATTTCAAATATCATCATTCATAAAAATATCTACGGTAAGGTTAAATCACAAGAATAAAGATGACTTAAGGTCCGGCTACAATACATAATCAAAATTGGATAGTTAGTTTAAATATCAATGCAATTTTATAAGATCAGTTCATCAATATCAGTTACGTAAGCTCATTAATTGTTTTCGAATGAATCCGCTGACGGCTTGGGTTCGCTTTCGAGTTGGGTTGAATTTGAAGGGGAATTGATGAAATGCTGCGAGAGTCTGAAATTTTTTGCTAACTTGATTGTATTTTGGATTGGGTTGAACATTTTCTCTGAGTTCTGAATTGGGGGTATTTTGCTTTGCTTGTTTTTTCGTAGAAACCGATGATGAGACAGCATATTAGGTATCATGTTAGAGGTTATAACTAATCCGGTAGTATAAGTTCGATTGATAGACTTGTTGTACTGGGTCATTTTTAATATGTTTTTCCCTTGTTGCCTTTTGATTGATAGGGCGATTTCTTGGATGGTTTATTATTGGGGTTGCTTTGAACTTTCTTTGAATTTGTCTGATGAGCGGTTTCTAGGGTTTTCTTTATCTCTCCGTTTCATTTTTATATTGGCCTATCTCTTCATTATTTTCAGTAGGGTGTTTGTACCATTGCTTGGGTTTCTCTCGATATTCTGTTTCAGTCGTCCTGTTTTCTTTTGGTGGGGCATTTCCATCATTGAGTTTAATTGCTGACATTCCTCATTATCGGGAGTTACTGCAAATTTCTTTTGAAATCGGCACAGGTGCTGTCGCTCGTCTTCTGAAGGGTTGGGATTTCCGCATTTTCCAACCGGGTTTCATGTCACACTTCTCATTATTATCATTATCATATGCCACAGGATTTGGGTTCATAACTTCTATTTTTGATACGTATTTAATTTTTTATTTATTTACAAGGTATTTCGGTTTAATTTACAGTGGAGTTTAGCCCTTTTTACTCTTCTCTTTTTCTGGGTTGGTGTCTCTCGCACCCTCTTAGTTTGTTTTCTGAAACTCATATTAGGACTTGGGCTTTCAATTAAAAATCGCATCGGGTATTTTTGGAGTTCTTTTAATCGTTCTTTGTTTCTTTGATACCCTCTGTTGATTGTAGTTTCATTTGAGATTTCTTTCTTTCGCTTTGCTTTCCTTTAAGTTGACGTTTACCATTATTTCGTTTAGCTGTTTTGTTTCCACTTTCGTCTCGCTTCCTGGAGCTGTTCTGTTAATGTTTTAATTTCGTCCTGAGCTTGTTGATGACTTTCTTTATCTCTCTGCTCTTTGCGAATTTTTCTGTCTTTCTATTGTATACATATCTCTGTTCGCTCTTTCGCCTTGTTTTCTTCATTCGTTCTGCTTCGTTTTCCAATAATTCTTCCAGGATTATACACGAGTTCTTTATTCGGCTAATTCTCGTCTTAATGCGTCATCTCTCTCTTGATTCTGTTTTCCCCAGCTGGATGTTAGTTTTCGTTTTAATCATTACTAGCGTTTTGACTGTAACTGTTGATTTATCCGGGCGATTTCTGATTCTGCTCCTCCACTAATTCTTGCCATTCTTTTCTTCTGTTCTCCACCTTTTACTGTAATCTGTCAGTGGGTCTTGCTCGATTGTTCTACTTAATTGAATTGGCTGGTAACGTATTCTCCGTCTTCTAGATCATTCGGATTCCACTTCATCAAATTCATGCTAAATAACATCGATTAAGAATTTGTTTGTCATTTTTATTATGTTATTATCTTTTTACACTTTTTACAATTTTTCCTCTTAAATTATATTGCCGCTTCGTCAACGTCTCCCCGAATCCTCATCGGGTTCGGCGGGTACTTGGTTTATAATTTCAGTGGGTAAAATGGCATAAATCAGGATTGGTGGTCGTTTTTGCAAGGTATTTACCGTCTTCACGTAAAGCGTTTTGATATTTGTATCTCTTCGTCTAAGAGAATAGGCATATCCTCATTTTCAGTTAATTCCCTCTAACTTGCATTTCCTAAACATGCGTGTTTTTCCTAACGCTTTAACTTTTCAATTTCTTTTCTCAAATTCTGCCTCGTTTCCTCATATCCTTTGCTTCATCGTTCATTTCCGCTTTACTTGTTCCTTCAGCGCTCGTTGACCCTCACGTTGATGTCTCAACTGGATCTCTTTAATACACTGCAATCCTCGGTCCGTTCACCCTCCTGCTGGAGTTCTGTTATCCTCTCGTTAAATCGTTGGTTTTGCCGTCTTTCGTCGTTTGTTCCGTGTAGGGTTCCGATATTTTCTGAATTAACTGATCGATCCATTTTCTGAGTCCTTGTCGGTTTCCCTGACCTTCTTTATTTTTGTCTGGCCGTTCATGGGTATTCCATTGTTTGGATTTCTTCGTTCAGTTCCTCATTGTTTCTTTCTGCACTTCGACTTGTTCCATAATCCCAATCTTCCATATTCAAATATCTTTTGTACAGCCTTATCTCTTTTGGCTTCTGGATACGTCCTTCCATCTTCCTCGCTTCTGATTTGAATCCCACTTTTCTTTGTCGCTTCCGTTTTTTATTTGTTGTATTCGTCTTTTGTCGATGAGCTTAGCTCCTGCTCGATTTGCATCTCTTTTACTCTGGTTTGTTTGTGTTACTCAACTTTCCTGCTTAATTTTCACTATTAGCTAGATTGTTTTTGCGTTTGCGTCTCCCATAATCTGCATTCTATTCGCCTTTTCTTGCTTGATCAGTTTATCTGAGTCAGCATCTTTCTTGTCTATCGTCTCTGGGCTCTTACAATTTTCTGCTGTTTTGGCCTTGATTCTCAGTTTATTGATCTCGATCTTGCGTTTTCCCATTTAGCTTTGTACCGCTCTTTCTATCTCTTCTTCGTTCTATTTGCTGAATCTATGTTCTTGATCCGCGATTCCCAATTACTTCTTGAGTGTTCTCTTCTTCTGTCCATTTGATTTTCCAATATCCGCGCTTGTTCTTTTTGCCCATTCTTTGGCTTGTTCCATATGGGTTCTCTCTTCTCTATTCGGTATGGGTGCTAATTTGCCCAATTCCTCCTGCATTTGGTTGTATATCTTTATCGTCTCTTCTTCCATCTCTCGTATCTCTGCTTTCTTTCTTTATCACTTCCGCAATCTTTCCTAATTTCACTTTGTTGATCTGCTTCTGTTGCTCTAACATTCGATCTCCTTTCTTTGGTTTGGATCTGTTTGGTTCTGCATAAATTCGCTTCATCATTTCCTCTTCTCGCTCCTTGGTACGTTTTCTCTTTTTCCTCTGGGTAAGTTATTTTTTTGTTCTTAGTTGTTTTTCCCCACTTTCTTTCATCATTTTTCGTTTTTAGAGTCTCTTGTACTAATCCTCTTCTGCGATTAGAGCATTTCTTTTAATTGTATACGTCTTTGTCTCATATTCCTACTTCCACTCAACTTGTTTACTTTTAATTGAACTCTGGTTGATCTTTGATGTGTTTTGACTCTTCATGCCTCTTTTTACAACTTCTTTTGTTCGTTTGATCATAATTGTTTCTAAATATAATTAATCGATTATTCTCACTTTCAATCATTCAAAATTTTATCATAATTACATCGTCTCGTATTTTGTGGTTTTGAGTTTTAAATTTTTTTGTTTTTTACGTTTATCTTATTTACACTTTAACACATTGTTTTCGTTTTCTATCTACTGATCACGAAAACGGAATGCCTTTGGATCCGCCGTTGATCCGCTTTCTACATACTGACATATATCGACTTTTAAACCCTGCAGCTTCACATGGACATATGTCCACAGGAAGTAGATTATAAATTATATTCGACATGTTTTGCCAACAATGTACACATTGATACTGCCAAAATAAGCTTCTTTATCATGATTTTGTCTCGATTTTTCTTTAGTTTCTTCTTGATCTCGCTTAAATTGCTCGGATATTGCTTGTGTCGAGTCCATAACCATTCTAAATTATTAGCTAATCTTTTTCTGATTATTTTCCTCATTTTTAGTTTCTACTCCTGAATAAATAGCATTATCGGTTCTCGTTCTTTGTCGTCAATATATCTTCTATTTGCTGATTTGAATATTATCTCGATATTCTTTGACTCTTTTTCTGTTTAACATACATTTTCTTTTATGTTTAGCTTCTTGAACATCTGATCTTGGTATTGGTGTTGATTTTTTTGCATCCTTGCACATTATTCCTCGGCTGTTTGACAATACCTTGACTCGCAAATTCTGCGCTCTTGATTTTCCTTTGAAAGTTTTAATTCTCTCTTCGAATGTTCTATTTTATAGTCTCTTTCCCATATTAGTCGTTTGGGTCTTCGAAATCTTTATTTATCGTTACTTTTTCTCACCTCCCTTTCATCTTTGTCTAATCCTGATGGTCTGAGTCCTCTAGTCTGTCATTAGCTGTCTGACATCAATATTAGATCTAAATGGACAGGTTGAAAATTTCCTTCAGTGTTCTCGTTTTGCTGTCCTCTCCATTTCCATTTGCGAGTTTTCCTTACAATAATGCATGTTACTTCGTCTGGTGTTCTGGTGTTCCCAGTAAATAAAATACTTGTGCGGCCATTTCTTGACTTTTGCCGTCGGTAAACACTTATTATCTTTAAAACGTTAAATATCTTCTTGTTCCTCTTTCTCAGTTCCCGTCTCTACGTCTCCTTTGTGAGTAATTCGCTTTAATGATTGCTTGGCCGCTTGTTCCGTCGTAGTCTTTATAGTAAATATAATTGATTGCTGCTAGTGTTAACTTTCTCTTGCCTCTTCCGGTTTTTCCGTAGTCTCGTCCAATCGAACTGTCCTCTCATCATCTGTATTGGTTACTCTTCGCTGATTCCGCTTGCCATCTTAAAATATTCGTCATTATTTTTGAATTTGTGTTTTTCTGATTTTTTTTTTTTTTTCTGAATTGTTTGTAAATTTTGTATTTTATTTGATTTTTTATTTATGTACATTTATTTACACTTTTCTTTCCTCTTTCAAAGTCTTGCCTGGCTCTCTACTTCCAATTTTAATCGATGATTGTCCTGCATCCTAAAAAATTTTCATTACTTGAGTTGCTTTGTTTTTCCTGTCGTGTTATTTACATATTTACAAGGTAAACCGGTTATTTTATTCTACTTGTTAAATCCGGTTCTGGGGTAATTCTGCATTGATGCTATCCATTCCATCCCAAACTTGTGGATTCTACGGTGCTGTTGATGTTACGTAAATCTTCTAATTCGTCAGCTTGCATCTAACTTGATCTGCCTAATTGTTCGTATTATTCTCTGCAATTGTAATAGTAGTTCTCTGTGCCTCTTCAGTCTTAGCTTGTGTACGCCTCTGGTTCACACTTTCCCGTTAATACTAAGATGAGTTAATTTGTCCAACTGAGTGCGCATGTTTGTTATAATGATAATTCGCATTGTCGTCTCCACGTTGCCTCAATTCCTGAATCTTGGTACATCCTTGATTTAATTCTACAATCTATTAGGTACATTGGCAGCTGCTGGTTGTGTGTATTGTTCTGTTGAACGGTGGTATTCTCACTTGAATTTGGTGATTTACTTATTCGATCCATCTATTGGTTATAACACAGTCTAATAATCCATCGGCAATTCTCTCTATTTCATTATTGTTTCTAACGCATTTGTAGCGATATTTACATATTAGATTATACATATTACTACTAGATATACTACATAGTATTTTTACACTATATACAACGTCTTTTCCCCGTTTACACCAATCTCTCGGGGCACTCTATACGCAATGTCCGTATATCCCGTATTTCCCCATTCATTATCGCATATACATCAAATCTGTTGACCATGTTTGCTTCGATAATGGGCCGGTCTTTAAACCAGAGTCCACTTTACGGAATTTCCTATTATTTTCATATTCCTCAGTCTTTCTGCATCGATTGTCCTAATCGATATCGTAAAATTGAATTTTTCTAAACTGCTGGGCCATATCTTCCTCTTCGCTGGTTTCTTTTTTGCAATTTGGTAGTTCTGCTAGTTGAATTATTATCAGCATTACTACGCTGCTTACTATTGCTGTTGTTATCCAGATCATTTTAATCATGTAATTCTTTTCGTTAGGCTGCATGGTTGTGCTTTTCCCTTGCATTGGTTGTCTCCATTATTCCTTCTTTTGGTTGTACATTTTTAAGTGCTTTCTGGAGTTGTAATGCTTCGTGAATTGAAAGGTGGCTGTCGTCCATGATCATTCCTTTTTCCCATGCTTCGTTACTTGTTTTTCTCTCAGTTGATTGATCTATCGCATTTGACTTGGTGGTTTCCTTGTTATCGTTCTCCAATGTTCGTGAGTTCCCTTTTGGATATTTATTACATATTTTCCAAGTTTCCTTTTCGTCGGTATGCGATACTTTCGATTCGTTATCGTTTTGCTTGTTTCACATTGTATTCTTTTGTTTACTGGTTCGTTTCTTTTAGGTTCGTATACGCAGATTTTTGTGATAGGTTTTTCACCTGTGTTCTCAATTACTATTTCCTCTTCATTTGCTGCATTTGACTCTATGTTTATTATTACTGCTTTACTTTCTCTGATCTGGCGTTGATACGGTTCCTCTTTTGTTTCTTTTTCTGGACGTTTTGTCGTGGTTGCTTCTGGTAACTTTCTTGTTATTGATTTCCAGTAATCATCTCTTCCTTTCTGAACGTGTACTATATACTTTCCACGCTTTCTTTTTGTTGGAATGCGGTAATTTTGGTTTTTGATATCTTCATTTGACTGACATTTGATTCTTTCATTCATCGTTCCGTTCTTTTTAGTTTCAAATACACAAACTTTTGTAATGGGTTCTTTACCCATATTTTCGACTATTATCTCTTCTCCACTCTTGGGTTTTGATTCTACTTTTATTATTATTTCTTTGTTTTCTCGTGCTCGACGTTTGTATGGCTCTTCTTTGGTGTTGTGAATTTCTCTCCCAGGGTTTTGGCTAATGTGCAGGTTATTATTATATCATTGTTGGCACATATTATATATTCCGCATTTCCTTCTAGGCTATCCCATTCACATTTCTTTCCTGCTTTCATATTCATTTTCCAACAATCGATAATTTTATTTTGTATACATACTTGTTCAATGGTTTCTATTCCTCTGTTTATTATTCGCAATTTGCCTATTCCTGGCTTTACTTGGATTTTTACGTTTCTATCTTCTGTAGCATCTCTACATACATCTTTGGTGGTTTGGCATGATGATGAGTTTTCGGATCGTATTTCCATCTTTCCTGGTTTTCCTATTGAGTCGAATTGACAACTTATGCTTGTATTCATTGTCAATTGTAAGCATATTCCTTTACTTGAGATTCCTTTCTCATTTATTGTTCGTATTCTGAACGATTTTATCTCCTTCGTGACGTTTTCGTCAGCTTCCGTTAACTTGTTGGACGTGATTAATATCATTATTTTTTGTAGCAGGGTCGGTCGGTTTTGATTTTTCCTTTGTTGTAGTAACATCATCCCTTTGTTTCGCTTTCCCTCGTTATTTCTGTTGCTCGTTTCTTGACGTTCCTCGTTGGATGATTCCTTTTTCTCTTGTTGTGCGTGTTTGTTTTCCTCTCTAGCATTTGGTTTGGTATCATTGTCATTGGTTCTGGTGGAATTGGCATTGGTTTTAGCGGTGCTTTCAATTTACTTCCTGTGCTTTTTCTGGTTGCACATATCAGACAATTCTTTATCCATCCTTTTACGTCCTCTCCGATATTTGGCCAATAATATTTTTGGCGTAATCTTGCTTCCGTCTTTTTAGCTGACATGTGTCCTCCAAGTTTCCCATCATGATATTGCATCATTACTTCTTTTCGTCTACTCTCTGGTAAACACATGAGTCGTTTCTCACCATCCATTAATAATAACCATCCCTTCTCTATGGTATATCGGTGTCTGTGTTTTTCCATATGCTCTTTTAGTTTACTATTGTTGTCGAAGATTTTCATATCGTTAGTTTCCATGAATTCGATTATTGTTTTCAACTCATCGTCTTCTTTCTGCTCATTTCTCAGTTTTGTAAAATCGATATCTTCTGCGATGATCATGCATATGCGTCTTACATCCTGATCCATCAGTTCCTCAAATACAAATCTTGACATGCAGTCTGCGTTGGCGTTCGCTTTTCCTGATTTGAACTTTATATACGGTGAGTATTCTTGCAACTGCATTGCCCATCTCATTAATCTACTAGAGGCTTTCTTTGTGTTGGCCTAACCATACCAATGGTTGATGGTCTGTAGTGATATATATCTCGTGACCCCATAATAAATATTTGAAGTGTTTAATAGCTTGGATTATTGCTAATGCCTCTCTTTCAGTCACAGAGTAATTCTTTTCATGTTTCTTGAACGTTCGACTATAATATCCAATAACTCGTTCTCTTTTCTCGTCATCCCATTGTCCTAGGACTGCCCCCGATGCATATCCACTTGCGTCAGTTGCTGACAAAAACGGTTTCTTGAAATCTGGGTGTACGAGTATTGGTGCTGATATCAGTTTATCTCTGAGTGTTTCAAAGGCTGTTTGTTGTTCCTCTTCCCATATAAACGGGGTATCTTTTTTGGTTAATTCTTGTATTGGTTTCGCAATAGTTGCGTAATTCTTGATGAACTTTCGATAATATCCACATAAGCCTAAGAATTCTTGCACTTGCGTGACTGTCTTTGGTGCTGGGCAATTCTTTATCTTTTCGATGTTTCTTGGATCTGGTTCTTTGCCTTTCGGCGACACAATGTGTCCTAAGAAGGTAACTTTTTCCTTTGCCCAATCGCATTTGGAGGGTTTCAATTTTAATTTCCATTGTCTCAGTCGAACGAATACATTACGGATATCTTTTAAATGTTGCTCGAAGGTGCTAGAATAAATTAATAAATCATCAATATATACCATACATTGTTTAATGCCGTGAGTTACAAAATTCATACATCTCTGAAATGAAGCTGGTGCGTTAGTTAGTCCGAAAGGCATTTTCTTAAATTGATATAGATCTTTTCCAATTGTAAAGGCAGTTTTTTCTCTGTCCTCTTCTTTGACATTTATTTGCCAGTAGCCACTTTTTAAATCTAGCGATGTAAAATAAGCTGCCCCGTGTAACATTTGTAACATTTCATTTATATCCGGTAACGGGTATGTATCTCGTTTTGTTACTGCGTTGAGTCGTCGATAATCTATACAGAACCGTTGTGTTCCGTCCTTTTTCTTTACCATGACCACTGGAATTGCCATGGCGAGCAACTTGGTTCGATTACTCCTGCGTCTAACATCTTTGAACTTCTTTTTCTGCTACAGATTTCTGAGCTTCTGCCATCGATATGGCCGTAGTGTTATTGGGGTATCATCTGTTAATGGTATCGTGTGTTGCGTTACATCGCTTGTACCTAGATCTAAGTCAGATGCTGCAAATATATCTTTAAATTCCATTAGCAGTTTTTGTAATTGCTCTTTTTCAGCTTCGTTTAGTAGCTGACTGTCGATAGTCCATAATTCTTCCTCAGTTCCTTCAGTTTTTGCTGTTGGAAGTTCGATATCCATCATCGGTGTTAACTTTCCTAATCTTTCGTTTTCGTAAATGACTTTGTCTTCCTCGTCAAAATTTGTAATATTGATGGGAATTTCACTGTTATCGTTTACATACACTGTTTCTCTGGCTAATGGCAGTTCCTTCTTTTTCTCAAATTTGTGATTAGGTTCAAAAATCATTTCTCCTCTAGTTTCCTCATTTACTTTCACATAGCAAATCATTTGTGTGCGCCCTGGCACTACTATTTTCTCTGAGCATCTCACCTCTGATTTCAGCATACATATTCGTCCGGTTTTATCTCTCAACTCCATTGATCCTAGATCTATTATTATCTCTTTTAGTAATTCTGGCATGAGATCTGTTCCAATTATACAATCTGCACTCAATCTCCTGATAACTGCTAAATACGTATTGATTTTTACATTTTTATATTCGATTATCGACCAGATTTTTCCGATGACTGCTACCGATTCCTTGCTGCAAGTTATTACATCCATGTTAGCTTCTTCTATACATGGCCATAATCTTCCGGGTATTTTGTCCATTTTTTTTGCATAGATGTTTGCTCCCGTATCAATCATTGCTTTTATTTCTACCCCATTTATCTCTATGGGTACCGTTAATGTTGGTCCAGCTAACGTTTGTAACATAGCTATAGTTCGAGTTTCTGGATCCTGATCCACACTTCTTGATCTTTGGCTGGTTCTTGGTACTAAGTCTGCCCAATTTGGTTCGTATGGTACTGGATAAATATTTCGTAATGTTGTTGATCTTGGGTATTGGTACGTGTCTTTCTACTGGCATGTTTCTCTCTACTGATGATGCTGCTTTCTTTAGGCATTCGTATACTGGTGGTGGATGATTATAGTGTCCACTATGTCTTGTCTTTCGATTTTCCCATTGTTTGAGTTGCTCTTGAGTTAGCATCTGTGTTCCTCCTTGATTTTCATCATTGTCACTGTTATCGCTGCTGTCATCTTTGAAGTTCATCCATCGTCTCCAGTTGCTCGTTTTCTGTCGCTTCATTCTGGTTTTCTCGGCTTCTAGTCTCATTATTGCTTTGAATTTTCGTCCGACTTCTTCATCAGTACCGTTCATTTTCGTTAGAATTCCTACCAATCTCTTTATCCTGTGAATATCTTTTGAGTGTCCATGTAATACCATGGTTTTTGCTAAAAATGGTAAGAATCCAATTGCCATTTTCCAGTTGATTTTTCTTTCTCTTTTGTAAATATCGAAACATGCTAACATTTGTGTTATGATTACTCTTACGATTTGAATAATAAGAATTATTCCTAAAATTCCTGCCATCATTTGTCCGAAGATTAAGAATCTTCCCCACATGGCTTTCATCATATTTGCTGTAGCATGTTGAAAATGATCTGGTGATAGTAACAATTCGTAGTTAGGTTTCTCTCCATAGTTGTTACCTCCCGTTATCGTCACAATATTAGATAGTATAGCTTGCCTTTGTGCTGGAAATAGTAGATGTTCTCTGGCTCGTTCCAGATCTTTTGTTTGGTATATTCCACTCTGTGATATATCAACTGGTTTGAATTCTGCTTCGCTGGCCAATTCTGTAAGTCCAAATATTTTTGGCGGTGCTACGATTACTCGAGTTGGAAATTGTAACCAACTTCCATCTCTTATTTCGAATAATGGTCCATATACATTACTACAACTGAACATATTAGGTACGAATTTCTCTGGATTTATCATCCTTGTTACTGGTTGAGCGAATCTGATTTTTCCTTTATGCATTATCTCTAATTCGTTTATGCATTTATCTCTTGGGATTGTTGAATTCTCTGGCAATTTTGCAATTGTCTTTTCACATTTGTACGTGTACATAACTTCTCCAACGATTCTCCCGAAATATCCTTCTTGGAGTGGTAGTAATGGAATTGCGTTATCCGGATTTGTGATTGCCATTGCTAACTTTGTTTTTAATATTTCTCTGTTCAAGATACAATCATTTTTAACCAAGTCGTAGTATATTTTCTCTGTTGATGCCAATCCTTTGTGATATAAGAAATCCATCTTGTTATTTATATAGAGATATAGTTTCACATCTTTGGGGTCTATTTGCCCTTTTGCGTTCGGTATTGCTGTTCGTGATAAGAATATTCCTTTATAATTCGTACTAGCTACCATTTCGTCACATTTGCTCACCATTCGTCCTTTTATAAATCTCATTCCGATTGTGGTGTCTGTTGATATTACTACTGTTGGCGTGACTTCTGATCCGATAGTTGTGGTTATCGTTGGTTTTCCGATTCTTCCGGTTCTCCGTAATTCATCTAATGCACTTTTTTGCGTGTTAGTTTCGGTTTCTCTGTGCACTTGTCCTTGCACTTCATCAAATATTGCACTTTTCAATAAAGTGAGTCTACAAGTTCTGGTATCGGCGTGATATACAATCGTTGACATTCCCGTATTACATGATCTATCTGTTGCTAGACATTGAGGGTACTTCTTCATTGCTTGCGTGTCTGGATCGAAATATCCTTGGTATTTCTCTAACTTTACTTGATAACTTTCAATCACTACTACTCCTTTTGACTAATTGATTCAATAGGGTGTACTCTCCTCCTTGACATGTTCCGTCTCCCGCTGTTATTCTCCCCGCAGCGTATACTCGGGTAGTTTTTATCTTTCCTTCCTCGGCTGCTACATTCACTCGTCCGGCTATTGAGATGCGTCCTGTCGTGAATCCTTCTTCACATTCGCTCCGCGTTATTGATACTACTGTTGTTTCCGTTCCCGCTTCTATAATTGTTGAATGTGAGTGATGTCCGCAATGAAATGCTACAATTTTCCTTGTTACTGAACATTCCTTGATTTCCGTTTTGATGAAGTCTACTTCTTGATATACGTTATACGATACTGCTGTAGCTGTTGTCTGTAATTTTCCGGGGTTTGCAGCTTTGCACTCTTCCGTTTCTTTTAATGAGTATTTGTCACCAATCTTTATATTGTCACAGTCGTATACTACAAACGGTTCTACTCCTTTTACGCACATCATCCATATGATTATTGTAGTAATTATCGTATTCATTCCTTTCCTGGCTGTTTTTGGGATCACTTGCATTAATCGTTGTCTCGAATTCTGTTAATAACTCTTTTAACTTTGTCTGCATTGTTTCAGTTTGATCATCTTTACTTACCAGATTTATAAAAGCTTGCCATCCTCCTTGAGTCAGGATGAATGGTTCAATTACTTTTCTGATAATGTCCGTTATTGCAAATTCGTATCCGTTTGGGTTGTATCTTGGAGTTCGCTTTCTGTATATCACTATCGTATTGTACATTAGGTAGGCCATTCCTACCAAATATCTGTTTGGGTCATCAGATCGTTTCGTTAAGTGATTTATTATCAACAGTAATTCCTCTGGATCTCTGGTTGTGGTTCGTACTTTGTTGTCCATGATTTTATTTATTATTGGTTTTATTGCTGCCCAAAGCTGTTTCGCTTCTGCTCCGATATTATTGAGTTTTAAATTTCTCTTTATTTCTGGATTTGCTAATCCCAGCATATCAGTTATCAATCTGTTGATCCACTTTGCTCCTTGTTCTTGGCCTTTCAATTTTCCTTGTAACTGCTTCGTCACTTGACTAAGCTTGTTCAATTTCGTTGTCAATTGATCCATCTGCATCTGTTCTTTAGTTTTCCTTTCTGGAGCTGGTTTATCAATTTTTGGTCGTCCTCTGGATTTCTTTTCCATTGCCGTACCTGTTTCTTTTCGTTTGGGTTGTTCGTCTGTTGTTTCTTTGGATGTTGTAGCTCCTCGTTCATTTATCCAATTATCCCATTCGTCTCCTGTCGAGCTTCGGCGTCTTTTTCCTTTCTTTTTCTTCTTCGGTATCTGGCTCTATAATTTCGACTGGTTGTCTTTGACCACATACTAGCTCATCTGGTTCATCTGTTATCAGATCATCTTCATTTTCTGTCATGAACAAATCTCTTGATTCGGGTATTCTACTGGTTGTTTCCTCGTCCACAATATCATTTAGATCATTTAGTATCTCTTCATCTCCTGTTGTGATAACGATTACTTCATCTGCTGCAGGTGGAACTTCTGGCGTATTTAGACTCTCTTGTCGCCCTATCGGCGTTTTCGTTTTGATTTCTCTTTTATTGAGTTCTCTACCCGCGATCTTTGCTACCGTTAATATATTTATTAATCCCAATTGCATTTGCGTGACTCCGATTTCGAGATCGTCATCTAATGATCGTCCTTCGTATTGTAAATGAAATGGCGGTTCGTACGGTATTCTCTTTTTCACTTCACTTACTTTGGCAGTGATATAAAATTCTCTTTCGATTGGTTCGAAATCTGGCGTCATAATTTTTAAACTATACTTCTCTATCGTTTCGGCTGCCCATTCGGTATGTTTCCATTTTCGGATGATTTCTCGGAATTGCTCTGGGTACCACGCATACATTCTCCGATATTCCTCTATTTCCTTTACAATATTTCGCAGGTTTTCTACTCTGTTACATGAATCGATTATCCATTTTGCTAAATCTGTTACGGTTCGTCTTTGATTCTTGGCTCCGGTTCTCAATATCGCTGCTAACTCTCTGCATTTTTGCGTTTCCGTTAATTGTGTTAATCCTTCTTCCACAGGATCGTCTATATCTGTGGGCAAGTATCTTGTTCCTGGAATTCGTTTTTCGAGTACACTGATTCGCGGTCTCGCTTGTTCTTGTTGAATTCGTATTTTCATTTCTCGTTCTGTTTCTACTTCGATCGTGATATATATCGTGTCATCTTTCACGAATTGAGGTGTCACATATTTTTTCAGTAGGAACTGTGGTACTCCTCCTGCAACATTTTCAGTGGATTTTGGCTTCTGACTTATCATTGATCTTGGGTCTACTCCCAACTTTTCGCTGTGTCGCTCTTCCCATTTTCCTGGTTTAGCGATTGAAATTGTGACTTTTCGATTAAACGGCCACTCTAACTTTCCGTCATATCTACCTCTTGCTAACAGAAAATACACGGATAGATATTTTCCTTTTCCTACCCCATCTCCGTTTGGGTACACTCTCAATTTCATTCGGTATCCTCCGATTTCTGTATAGAATTGATGACTTGTGATACCGATGATTTTCTCTTCTTCAGCCGATTTTACTTTTTCAGCCCATCCACCTATTTTCCATGTGTATAGGGCTAGTCGAGCTTTATCGTTTATTTCCTCGTCTTCTTCTGGTTGCCATTCCATTTCGTTTAGCATTTCCTCTGGTAGATTTTCGTATGGTTCATCTTCATATAGTTCCAAGGTAGTTTCATTAGCTGCATCTACTGGCGCTTCTCCTGGTATATATTTTCTCCATTTCGGTTCGGTTCTCTCCATTTTCCATTTCCACTCCTTTGTCTTTTCATCATACACCTTTTTCCATGGTGTTGATCGGCATCGTGAATCATCTATAGGTTGTAATTTTGTGCTTAATTTCGCATCTTGTCTCCATAACTGGTAGATGGTTAGTATTTGATCCATCTTTCCCTTCATTTCCTCTTGAAATTCTTGGATCTGTTGTTCCCTTTTTGTCGTATTTTTTCTTTCTGGTTCATCCATGGCTATGATATTAATGGTTTGTCCGTCTTCCCATATACCTAATTCGTATATCGGGGTTCGTTCTCGCGGACTTATTTGTCGTTTGTGATACATTATTGCCACGTCTTCCACCATACCGTCGTCACTACTTTCGATTATTGGTTGTATAATTTCTCGATTTATCCGTCGGTATAATTCGTGCATTTGACAATCGGGATCTACTAGTATTTCTTTTATTTCATCATTTGGTAGCTTTATTCTTATCTTTATTGGTTCATCTCCTCTCATATCTCTTTGGTGCTCTCCATATTTGGCTATCACCTCATCTGTTCTCTCATTATCGAATCTCATAATGTCTGTGTCTCGTACAGCTTCTACAAATATTTTCATTGAGATCGGTCTAGTTAACGATAATCGGTTAATATATTTCTAGCTTGGTCTATTGCTTGTTCTGTCATTTTTATCTGGTTTTGTCTCATTATCTTTTGTCTCTCTTTTTCTAATCTGGGTTTTATTTCTTTGTTATACAATATTTGAATTTTCTGCCATATTTCTGCTGTCGTTTAGTGCCTTCTTTCTTAGTTTCGCTTTCTCTTGTTTCAGGATTGCTTCTTTTTCTTTTAATTGATCTTCCTCTTGTTCTAGAGCTTCCTCTTGTTTTATTTTCTCGAGTGTACTCTCTGTCTTTTGTGTCATAATTTCTTTTTCGAGTTCATCTATCTCGTACACTAATGTTTCCTTGTTTTGATCCTCTGTTATCATCATCTCTGCTCGTTTAATCTCTTGAGTTTCCGGTTCATTCGGTTTCTCCATTATCGTTTCTTTTAACTGTCGACGTCTTTGTTTTTCCTCCTCTGCAAATTCTTTGATGGCCTCTATTTTCTCCATCGTATTTAATTCAACTGTTTTCTCGTTATCAGTTATCATATTTCCTCCCCCTTCGTTCTCAACACACTGCTCCGCAGTGTGAGTTTCATCTGGAATTTCCATTCTCATCATATTAATTCTTTTCGGGGGTTTGTTTTCGATTCTCCCATCTTTGCTGGATTTCCTGAGCTTCCTCTGTTTGTAGTCTTTGCCATTCGGCTTGCTGTTGCTCTTGATATTCTCTGGTTCGCAGCTGTTGAATCTCCTCATTGCTTCTCATTACGTTGATTCGTTGTTGTTGTATATTGGTGGGCATCTGTTGCATCATCTCTTTTAATTCCATGGGCATTCGTTGTAGTGTTTCTCGTAGCATGTCTATTTCTTGCATCACGTTAATTTGTGGATTTCCCATAGAGTTGTTTAGCCTTGATTGGTTTGGTTCTCTTCTTATGTTACATTGCCTTGCGAGGTGTCCTTGTTGACCACAATTGTAACATGCTTTGTTATTAGGTTGTCTACATATTTTCTCAGTATGCCCTCGTTTACCACATATCTGGCAGTTGTAATTTCGGAAACAATTCTCTGACCGATGTCCTATTCTTTGACATGTGGAGCATTTTTCATTTGCATTTGGATTGTTCCTGAAATTATTATTATAACTTACTTGGTTATTACCTTTATCTTCCGGATTTCTCGTTACTGGTGGCTTGAACATCTGCTGTGCTCTTGGAATGAATTGATTCATAGCTGGATTGGTATTGTTGTTTTGATTGTTGGCATTGACCGTTGATGTTGTTGGTTCTGTGGCCAAAACTGCCACTTGATATCCCAGTCCCAGATGGGCTTCACATCTGTTTGCGATTGCTACTGCTTTATCTAATGTTTCTGGTGCCAAGCATCCAAGGTTGGCTCGTATGTCTTCTCTTTTGATTCCTCTTATGAAGACGTCTACCATTTTGTCTTCAGGTAAATCTGCTTCTCCGAAGGCTTCTTTACACAATTTCTTTAATTCACATGCGTACACTGCATTTGATTCATCTCGTCTTTGTTTTCGATGTAGGAAGTCCAATATCTTCCTATTTCCCTTTTTCTCTATCCCGAATATCTTTATTAAGAACTCTTTAATTTCTGTCCATGTTGTCAATTTCGTAGCGTCTCTTGCTTCTTCCACGAATACATCTTGTGCGCTCCCTTTCAAATACAAGGGTAGTCGCTCTTTTACCTTTTGATCTGTCCAATGACAGATATTTTTATACACTTCAAATTCCTTTATAAATGTATCCAATTTATTGAGACTACCGTCAAACGGTTCTCCTCTAAACTTTTCTCTGAATTCTCCTATCATCACATTATTGTTATTCAACAGTGTATTTGCATCCGGAATTGAAGAATTTATAGAAGTTGTCATGTTTGGATTGTTGTCCAGATCTTCTTCGTTTACTGATTCTATCGTTGTCAACTGGTTTTCGATATTACGTAATTCGTTCTCTTCGCTGCTATTAAATTCAAAATCGGTCAATCCGCTATCTGTGCCGGTTCCGGTTGCAGTTGATACTTTGGTATTAACACTTCTACTGTTGCGAACTTTTTTCTTTTCTTCCGCTTTTAATAAACTTTTTTCTCTATTCTCTTGGCTTTTGCTTCTCGTGTGGTTGCTGATGCTATCAATGTTTACGGTTATTCGTCTGCTTGACTGGTTTTCTCGTTTCTCTTCTCTTGCTTTGGTTGCTTTGAAACTTCTGGTTGCTTATCTGCTTGTAACTACTCTGACGTTTATTCCAAATTCTTTTCTGTTCGTTTATTCGAGTTTCTTTGTTATCACTTTGCTTTGTCGTTTGCTCTGAAATATTTTCTCCTTTGCTTTGCTTTGCACTTGACTTGGATTGCTTTGTTTGACTATCGATTCCTAAAAATAAATAACACTCCAATATTCTATACTCTATACTAATTTCTCCTCCATTTACCATACTATAAATGTTATCATCCCTTGTTCGCATTTATCGTGGTGGTCTTCTTTATCTGACTCACCCCCCTCATTTTAAGTCTATTTTTAATTATCTATTCCTCGTAATAATTATCTATTAATCTCGTATCAATTATCTATATAGTCTTATCAGTTATCTATATAGTCGTATCAATTATCTATACCATAATATCAATAATATAAAATCATCATATTCATACTCTCATTCATTCTATTAATTATTTTTCCTATGTCTCCCAAAAAATTCATTTACTTAATCCTCAATCGCTGGCGCTCTATGCCCTCTATAATTTCCGTTGGCTCTTCGGCCTTCAGCTTTAACTCTTTTAATGGTCATCTGTGACCTTAATATCTATCCATAATCATGTTTCATCTTTACTCATATCATATCTTATCTGGCACTCTATGGCCTCTAATAATTAATCATATTCATATCTCATCCGGCACTCTATGGCCTCTAATATCTAATCATAATCATCCGGCACTCTATGGCCTCTAGTATCTGATCATAATCATCCGGCACTCTATGGCCTCTAATATCTAATCATAATCATCCGGCACCCTATGGCCTCTAGTATCTGATCATAATCATCCGGCACCCTATGGCCTCTAGTATCTGATCATAATCATATTCTGTCAATTTCATCTTTACTCATATTCGTATTCGTCTTATTTATATTATCTCTCATTGTTTCATCGGACTTGAGCTCATCAGTGACTTTTGGGTATGTTTGAGGCCTCACACTGACTCTCAAGCCATGGCGTCTTTTGGCCGCGCATTCTTCCGGTTACGCTTTACTCACCGCCATTCGGATATTTGGTACTCGGTGTGGGATCCGGGTTATTGTACCAAACTCCTCGCTGGGCAATAAAAAAACATTCCCTCGGTACTCGGTGTGGGATCCGGGTTGTGTACCTCGAAGAATATAAAAGTATGGAAATGCCTAGACGTTCAACCAAGTTCCAAAAGCGGTTTACTTGATTTCCCGAATAGTGAAAAGAAAAGGAAGCGATTAAAAGTGGGAGCGGAAAATAAACTATCAAATCTCTGCCCGCTCCTTCCATCAGATTTCTCGGCTCCATTCAGCCGCTCTCATCTGGCTTTAGTAGGACATTTTGAGTATGAACCATTTACCGGTTAGTTCACATCTCACCTACCGTTTGGCCCCGATACTCGGTGTGGGATCCGGGTTGTTGTATCGAGTTCCTCCCAGCGAAAAAAAGAATCGTTCGATACTCGGTGTGTGATCCGGGTTTTTGTATCGAACGGCTCAGCGCCATCAGTCCCTTGGCTGATAACAACCTGAGCACGACAGTCCGTAGCTGTCCTCTGGTGCCTCACCACCAGCTAGGGAAAAAAGAAGTCATCTCTAGGTACCTTTAATCAAAACTATTAATTCTGTTCCGTGTACACTCTTTCTCTCACCTCTCGGTCTATCTCTTCACTCCCCCCTTCAAAATTTGTGGTAATCGCATCAGCAAGCTCCCCAAAAGAGGTGATCAATCTCTCGCCGGTTACTTGCTGACATACGCGACTTGGCCTACCAGTTCCTTTCTCAGTAGGGTTGATCAGGGTTTCCGTTGGGTGAGCGTACTATCATTAGATAGCTCAGGTTAACCATTTTTCCTCGTCCTATCTCAATATAATATCAATAAATATAATATCAATAAACAAAAAGAAGCATACACTAGGAAACTCGGTTGTCGAAATTTTTCCGTCCAATATTTTGTGTCTCTGTGCGTGTGTTTTAATTATTTCCTAATTCGGCTTTCATGTTTTTGGTCTATTACCTTTATTTATCGTTGTCGGGTGGTTTTATTATTTACAAACATTGCATATTTCTTTCATATTCGTCTTATCATCTAATAATAATTCAAGTAATGCATAATACACATTTATTTCATTCCATCATAACAATTCATGGAAAGTAAACAGTTAGTCTTTCCTTTATCTTTCGCTGGCATAACATACAGTGCGACTCTTGTGCGCATCCATGACAATAACTCAGGTGTCCGCAAGGTATCACCATTACTCGTGCTTCCTCTGATTTGTACGCATAACATTCCGAATAAGCCTTGGTTTGCTCTTTCATTGTTGTTGTAATCTCGTCCTCAATGTTTTTGACTTTTTCCATTAACTTGTTCCAGCTTTTCCCAAATTTGGTTATCTCTAATCTCATGGATAGAATTTCATATATTCTTTCGGTTGTTACATCTTCATCAATGTCGATCAATTTTATTAATATGCAATGTTCATCGGAGTACAGGTTTGAAATCGTTGCTATATCCTCTTTAGCTTTTTTAATTAATTTTTGTTTGTTCATTAGTTCCTCAAGATTATCGTTTTCGATGTCTAAGATACTCTTTAGTTTTTCTATTATTTTTGTTGATTCCATCTAAAATTATTAAATCTCTTTTAATTACCCTTTAAATTTATTTAAATACTAATTAACTAACTTCATTCAATTTTTAGTCTTAATATGTTTTGCTTCATTTTATCAACTACTATTTTAATCACTACTCGTTGTAATTTATTCCATTATCGTTGACTTCCTCTACTTGGTTCTATTGCTTTCCCCCGTAATTTATCGTTATTCCCTTACTTACCCCATTTCATTTTATCCCGAATTTTGCCCTTTTAATTATGTGTTGTTTGCTTATGCGTCTTGTGAGTGTCGTTGGTATCTTACAAGGGTGTTGTGTCGTCAAGTATTGATGGATGTTGAATGCTTTGACGTTGATATCTATATAACTTTAACATAATTTCATGTCAGTTTGTTTGCTTGGGTTTTTGCACAAGAAGATCATTCATATCCCGGCTGAGGGTGTACTGACAAAATTTTCTGTTGTTCCTTAACTTGGTTGTTTTGGTCTTTCCAAATAACAAAGCTTCAATCGCGGCTGAGCCCCAAATTTGTACTTGGTGGGCTAGTCGTTTATTTCCTTGACATTTCTCCTTATCTTGTAGTCAGGTTGTTCGTTTTCCATCAATCGTTCTCTGGGTTTTGTTGTTTTGTTTCATGTCATTCTCATCTCTCCGGGGTTCGGCAAAATGTCGTCCCGACATTTCTATTTGCAAAGATAGTTCTGTAACCTGTCCCCTCTCATTTGTTTGCACACGAAAATCATTCAATCCCGGCTGAGGGTGTACTGACATCATTCTCTGTTGTTTCTTAGCTTGATGGTTTTGGTCTTTCCAAATAGCAAAGCTTCAATCCCGGCTGAGCCCCCAAATTTGTACTTGGTGGGCTAGTCGTCTAATGTTTACTCTCTTGATTTGTAGTCAGGTCGTTCGTTTTTCATCGATCTTTACAATTTCTCATCAATCTTTACAATCGATCTTTACAATATTTGAACTCTATGTTTCGTCTCTCCGGGGTTCGGCAAAATGTCGTCCCGACATTTTCTGTTAAAAAGATAGTGATGCTTTATGTCCCCTCGCTTGTTGTCAAGAAAATCATTCTATCCCGGCTGAGCCCCCAAATTTGTATGGTGGGTTACAGGGTTTCGAATCTCGCTTATCGCTCGGGTTGCCCTCGTAACGCCATACAAAATGATACTAATCGCCACTTGGCACCCGTTGCTAGGCAACGTTGGTAATGTGTTCAAGTGGTGGATTGTCCGCAAAAATTGAGTACCATGTGCTAGTACTATAGTTGCTCGGACAACCCTCGGGTTCACGAGCTTTCGATAGAAGACCTGTGCTCGCTTTGCTCCGTCCCTCATGATCGTTCAGGATTAGGTCCTTATCTGCCTGCGGAGAGAGGAAATTAAGGTTGAGTAACATGATGCGAATGTTTGGCATATAAATATATCAACGGAACAAATTAAATTAAGAAAACGACTACTCTATTTATTTAACAACGCGCGCAATGTTTACAGGTTACTGGTTTTGAAGCTGGATTGCTCGACGTCGGGCCCGTTCCTTACGTCCCGGTCGACGATTGTTTACTGGAAAGGTAGATTGTTCCACTGGTTGGGAGTTCTTCTGCGACATCTGGGTTGGGGCGAAGACGAGCGGATATGTTACCGCTTCCCCTTCCCGGCAGACTGCTAGGGCAACTTCGAGTCCCCGAATTTGCGTGCGCAGGCTCTGGTTGAGCTGCCGCTCCTCTGTCCAGCCTTTCTGTGCTGCGGTCAGGCGGTGGTACAGTGTTTTTACCTTTTCTGGTTCCTTCCAGGTGGCTTTAATCTGTTGTATTTCGCGGGTTAGTTGAATAATCTGCGTGTATAATTCCGCGTTCGTCTGTCTAGCGTGGTTCAATTCGGATTGTAAGATTTGTAAGGAAGACATTACTACAATCAAATAGATGATGTTAATCTATTATTGATCAAGTTATATAATTGTTTATTTCGTTAAACAAAACACGAATAACTCTAGCTATAAGAAAAAGAAATAACACGTAAACTTCTAATATTTTCAATCAGTTACTACATAAAGTCTGTCATTGTTGGTTCACTCGTCCGGACAATATCTCTTCAGGCTCCGTTTGAGAGCCTCAACGGTATAGGGTCTTCTGGTGTCTCGAACTGGGTGAGGTGGATAGGCGACTGCAATCCGCCCGGCAAGGATGTCTTCGACCACGTTCGCAAGGTACATCCTTGTACAACCACCTGTAAATCTACCTGCTCCTGCACCCTTTCCCATTGGGTGAGGAGGTCCTGTGCGTGCAGGTAGGTCTCCGCAGCTGGATGTTGCCGTTCTGAGAGACATGATCGTTGCAACTGGTTGAGTATCCTCGTGGTCGGCGGGACTCCTGTCTGTTCCTGTCTGGCGGTCTCTCGACGGGTAGTTCGTTTGGGCGACATGTCTAAACATTACTGTTATTAGGTTCGATCGAGTTACCATTCTAAGTTATTAGCAAGCAGATAGTGTCCATATTACTAGTAAGGGTGTCATACGCGTGACCATTGCCTTCCTTTACGCGATGGAACATTAATAAGCAGGTTGGGTTACCTTGTGGGTCTGGTTCTTTAAGGTGCACTCCTTTATGGGGAAAGTATATAATTAATCATATGGGGGAGATAACTTGATGTTTAACTTATTCGATATCTGCATCTTAACATTAAAATTTTTCATGTAGGCGGATACTCGTACATTGACTTAAGGGAATTTGTACATTGACTTAAAGTTTGTTTACTAACTTTAATTACAGCTGTTCGAACATTAAGATTTAGGCCGGATGTTGGTCCGAGATAACTTGGTCGCGTGTAGGTGTATCCTGGTGGGCGAATGATTTCCGGCGGATTTTACCATTACAACTTAAGCGGTTGACTAAAGGTGATTTACGTTGTTTACATCCGGTGATTGTATTATTCGTGTCATATTTTCAGAATTACTGGTCAAATGTTCGCCTACACTCGATTATCTCCATTTCCGGTAAGTTATTTCGTTGACTAGTTTAAATGTACTTTATTAGCAAATTTTAGGAAGACTTCTACGCTTACCGAGATTCCTAAATAGATACGATACCCTTCTGTTGGAATAACTTCGCTATGTGGAATTTAATGTGATATTAATATAAATTCACTCTTGTCTTAAACTTTGATTTTTCCAATTCTATTAATTTAATTTACGTAAATCTTCATTCACTTTACCGCTAATCAATTTGCTATAAATCCTGAATTTACGATAATTGAAGAAACCTATTTTATAGATTTATGAGTTATTCTAGTTCGAATTAAGGGATTGTATTATCAGCAATAAATATCGACATCTGTTATTCCAACTTCTAATAGTCTTCCCTAAGGCTATTTGGATCAACTATTACCTTAGCCCACAAAGTTATTTTAATGCTAATCGTTTTAAATCCGTGAATCCAGTTTTACTTTAATTTACATTTTTACGGTTATTCAATTCATCTCTAATCTTAATCTATGAATTACTTTAATTCACTAATCATAGCTCGTTAAGGGACTTATTTTATTTATTCTTATTCGATACTTTACTTTACCAAAACTAGTTTACGTGGGTTTTACTCAATAATTGTCTGACTTAGTTTAATCAATGTGATATTTCTGTTTACCCGAAACTCATTTTAATTGTTACCAATGAATAGATTTAATTGAAGCAACGATATATTTGTTTTTATTCATTTTATTTTTAATCAATAATTTAATCTAAACTCTTGATTTTACTCAATCACCTCTTCAATTTTGTCAAAATGAATTATTAGTGAACTACGTGTCGTTACATCAATTTGAATCAGTAATTTGATTAAGGGATTCCATACTTTTATTCGAGAATAATTTTACTTTTAACTGATACATTTCTTTATTTGAAATCAATGAATTCGATTCTTAATTGCTTTTATTTCTACCGGGGGTTGATTAGATCAATACATTACTCGTTCTTACTCAAAGATCAGATTACTTTTGTTGAAATGAATTATAATAATTTAATTGATGAAATTATTTGTCCTTACCCTAATTTTAATCAATAATCTACGATCATTAAATTATCTTTACCCATATTTACTTTAATTTTTAGCCATAAAACACTTTACTTCTAAAATCAATGGTTATTTTAATTTTTATCAATAATTTCAATTTAATCGAATTCAATGATTCCCAATAAATTTTATTTATTTCAAAATGTTAATCCAAAATAGTTATAACAACAATTTCAGTTAATTTAACCCAAGTACCCTTTCCCTTTAATAGGCCTTAGACGCATATTGTGTTCATATTATATTTATTGAGTGCCCACTGGACTACTCGGTGTGATAATTTTAAGCCGTATGTAACATAATTTTAGGTCGATTTTACAGAATTGAGAAACGAGGAAGCAGCCAGAGACTTCTTCCTTATTTCTCGCTTCAGCTATAGAGATAATATTGACGTTACAACCGCTGCGTTGCGCACGCTGAGTCTTCACGGGTACATATCATTGGCGATTTTCCACGCACTTACATGCCTCTGTACTATGTAGATTTTATTTACTTGCGTTATGTGTCGGCTGTGGGCCGGAAAAATCTCGACATTTAAATTTAGTTTTAAAAAAAGAAATATATATCAAACAATTTTTCATATTAATAATATTTATTAGTTAGGACAAAATAACAGAATTACCCTTCATAACCATTCCAAAATTTTCATACAATAGCATAAAATATCATAACAGAAAGCATAAATGCCTCTCTCCCCACGTCGCCGTCAAGCAGAGCTCTACAGAGATGCTATGAACGTGATGTGGAAAGAGGGCTCCAACATAAATATCTCTCACCTAAAATCAGTTGAATTAGTTCAAATAGCTTGAAAATAAGGGTTTAAAATAGTTTCACACGATTTGAAAATAAGATTTCAAAATAGTCTACAAACGATTTCAAATGGTTTGAAAATGGTTTCTAAAAATGGTTTTATGGTTAAGTTAAATGTGAAAATGGATCAGTATATATACCTATTTGTATGACGTGTGAAATTTGATGCAGTAAAACAAGATTCGACCTTGTTATTTTCTAGCAAATTCTATTTTTTAGTTTTAATATTTTTTGAATTATTTTTATAATTTTTTATTTAAATTTTTATTGAATTATTACTAATTCAAATTTTTCGATTTAAATTTCATTTTAATGAACTTTTAATAATTTTTCTAATTTTGTCGAATTTGTTGTGTTTTCTTGTTATATTTGTATAGGTATCGTGCGAATCTTGGTGCATTTTGTTAATATTTTAATTTATTTTTTTTTGTTTATTATTTTATATTTAATTCTTTTATTTCTCAGATTTTATATGGTTTAATTGGTGTTTCAGAGGGTTTATTTAAATTGTGTGTTATTTTTGCGTGTGTGTTTCTGATCCATTTAAACGTTTTTGAAGGCCGTTGACGTTGTGGCCCAACATTTGTTAAAAACTATCTGTTCTAACCCGTAATTCGTCAGGACATTGTTGAGTGAAATCGAGAAAAATCTAACCATGGGGGTTTTTGGTCTCATCTTGAAATGAACTGATCAGAAAAATTCTATTATTTGGATATGCCTGTCTCGAAAGAAAATCAATAACAGTAGCATCTCTCGGGTTTTTGAAAACCATTAAATATTGTACATTTAAATTACGTGTTCGATGATTGCCTTCTTGATGAAATAGATTTTGAGTTATAAAAATAACCGTAACACCAACATGTCTACTGATTTTTGTGAATAAATTATTGAATTCCTTTTCTTTATTTGCTTCCTGATATAAATCATCAATGATAATAACATCACCTTTTTGTAATCGATTTGACCAAATTTTATCGAATCCCTTAACTATTTTCATGTTTTTCAGCTTACAAAAGTTATCTTGAGTTAATTCATGCTCTTCATCTGCGCCCTGGTACCAATAAATCTTATTGAATTTAGATTTGAATAAATTTGATTTTAATAATTTACAAACAAATAAAGTTTTTCCACTGCCACTTGAACCAACAATTTGATATACTGCATCATTTCTTAGTTCTATTCTCAAATAGGTTAGAGTTATGTATTGTTTATATTAATTATTTGAATGAACTCTTGTTAAAATCATATATATATATATATATATACTGATTAATTAAAATTATTTACTATTCATGTTATCTAATATATATTACCGAGGAAATACTGATGTGAAAGCTTCAGCAAATTGTTGACAAATGTGGAAAACATACAATTATATTTTTTAAATCAAGAAAATGTCGACTAATTATGGATGAGTTGCAGTATAAAATCACCGATATTGAATTACAATCAATAACAGTTACTATAGATCTAGGAATATGTATTAATCTATACAAATTGTCTCTACAAACCGATTATATGTTTGAACCAGAATTATTCCCTGCGTTGAGACTGTTACAATATAACCCACTGTGTGTCAATGTATTTTCGAGTGGAAAAGTTGTTGTGTTAGGACTGAAAAATTTAAATTACTTCTCATTCGCTGATAAACTGGTAAAGGATATCATGTGATTGGTTGAAATTTGATTGGTTCAAAATTGTATGTAATTATTTCTTATTCATTTACAATTTCATTTATTTACAACAACATGTCTCAATTTTCTAGCAACGGTAAATTATTATTTTACTTTTTCAATTTAATTCATATTTTAGAAAAATTAATATCGATACTCATTGAAAAAATGGATGAGCTATTTCCAAACGTCCTGACAGAATTGATTTGTTGCGAGCTGGAAATCATCCCGTTTAGAATATTGCTGCAACAGAAATCTATCTGGAGTTGATGCTTCAAGAATATCTACAGAACGTCCATTAAGACCTTCCAAAGGTTGATAATTGCACAATTTGTACATATAAATGCGATGCGTGCTTGAAGCGAAGAAGGAAATATGTGATTTGGGTATTAAAATCCGAATTAAAGAAATACCATTACTCTTCAATAGTAGATTTTGATTGAATGTTTATTTTAATCAATAAATGTTTTCAGTTTATTATTTTTTATCATTTTAGTAGTTTATTTCAACTTTTTGTAAATAGTTTAAATTTTATGTAAACTATTATTGATTTTTTCAAATAGGAATTTAATACAAATTTGTAATTCAAACAACTGATGTACAATTTAAACAAATACACAAATTTGATTGGTCACCCTTTGATATAAATACACAATGCTCTTTAAAATTAGTCATAATTTCAAAATAACTAAGAAAATAAGTGACACAAAAAATGTTGAGAAACCAGTAAATCTTCAACCAGAGCAACTTTTCCATAATTACAAAATGTATTTTCTAGAAGATCCAATGGAAATTAGGTTATCGAATCCAGTTAAGTTATGTAAAACTCTTTATCCCCATCTCATGGCTACTTTGTCAACAGAAAATGTTGAGAGTTTAAAGAAGATGTTTATGAAAATAAATAACAATATTCAAGATACTACTAATATGTTTTTCAATGCTCGTCAAGCTCGTTTTTATAATGCTTTTCAAGAAATAATGTTCAAAGAGAATGAAAACTGGTATGCAACAATAAAGTTTCAAGGATTCAAAGTTGACCAGAACAATATATATATATTCACCAATATGTCGATTAGAATGTGCAAGGCTTGCTCTTGGATTTTAATAAATGTATTAATCAGTTATTGTTGGTTTTAATATATGTATTAATCAGTAAATGTTTTTCTTGTTGATTTTAAAAAAGTAATAATAATAATAATAATAATATTAATAATAATAGCACTAATTACTAATAAAAATAATTATAACAATAATAATAGTAAAATAATAATAATAATAATAATAGTAATAATAATAATAATAATGATTTATCGGTTTACAATTTTCAAATTAGAAGATGCTATTAAATGTCCCTTGAACTGATACATACACGAGGGATAAAAAAAATTTGTTCGTTTTAAAATTCATAAAACTTTTGGTAGGGAGTAGGTTGTACTTAGAAAATATTTTTGAAAAAAGTATGAGTCATAAAACTTTTTGCTAGGGGGGTTGGACTTTAAAAATTTTTTAAAAAGTGTGAGTCATAATAATAATACTATTAATAATATTTATAATAAAATAATAATATTAATAATAATAGTAATAATAGTTATAATATTAATAACAATAATAATAATAATAATAATAATAATAATAATAATAATAATAATAATAATAATAATAATAATAATAATAATAATAATAATACTTATAAAAAGAATAGTAATAATAATAGTAATAATAATAGTTATAAAAATAATAGTAATAATTATCAATAATAATAATAATAATAATAATAATATTAATAATAATAATTTATCTGTTTATAATTTTCAAAGTAAAAGATGCTATTAAATGTCACTTGAACACATATATATAAGAGGGATAGAAAAAATTTGCTTGTTTGAAAATTCATAAAACTTTTTGGTAGGGGTGGTTGGACTTAGAAAAATTTTTGAAAAAAGTCATAATATTAATTAACTAAAATTCATTATAATAATAGTAATGATAGTAATAATAATAATACTATTAATAATATTTATAATAAAATAATAATACTAATAATAATAATAGTTATAATAATAATAATAATAATAGTTATAAAAATCATAGTAATAATAATAGATATAATAATAATAGTAATAATAATAGTTATAAAAGTAATAATAATAGTTATAATAATAATAATAATTTATCGGTTTTCAATTTTCAAGATGCTATTATATGTCCCTTGAACACACACACACGTGGATAGAAAAAAATTTAACTGTTGTAAAATTCATAAAAATATTTGGTAAGGGGTTGGACTTAAATAAATTTGAAAAAAATTATAGAAAAATATATGCATTGCAGACACACACTGGGGCACAAAATTTTAGGATTTTATTTAATTTCAACTGCATACACATACTTGGGTAGAAAATGGTGAGTCATCGAGAGCTCACGAGAAAACGGATGAGTCATCATGAGCTCACTACTACCTACTCATGATACTCAAGCGATAGGGCACAAGACTTCCACTCAACCCTCAATACCTCGCTATTGACTTCTATTTTGCGTTTATTCATTTTTTAATATTTTTGTATTTGTTGGCGAATAATGTTCATTTAATTTATTCTTTTAGGGTTCCTGTGTGATTTTTACCTAAACTTGACAGAAATTTTTATAATAACATTGGCTCTAAATTCATAAGATTGGGTAGCTCGGTGGGAACTGTTTGAGGAATCTGTTAGAGTCTTCAAATATAAATTAATATGCTAAGGTTACTATAAAACAAGGGTCGGCAACTTATGGCACGCGTACCAGATTTTGCACACTGTGGAGTTGTCAATGGCACTCTATACACCACTATAAAGTGGTCTAGGTAATAGCGACTCTTATACTGTTAAAGGTGGTTTCACATATATTCTCTAATATTGTTAGATAAAAATATTTATTTGTATTGGTATTGAAATGGTATATTTATTCTTAACTAATTAAATTAAATTCTATTAAGACAAACTAGATAATAATTTGACTTTTAACTTTTACTTTAAACTCTTAATGCCCTAAGTTCTAAGTATTATTTACTTGATCTTTACAAATTTCTATATTTCCACACTAATTACAGATGGATCATTTTTAAAGAACTAAATCACAAAAAACATAGTTTTATTTTATTTTTATTATATTTTATTTTATTCAGTTAATTTATCTTTACAATTAAAATTAGAATATTTTCATTATCTTTTTTTTTATTTTTTCTCATAATTTTGTCTGCATTTTAATTTTTTTGCGGTCCTTGGTGCCTTTCGTAATATTTTATTTTTGTGTTGTTTTTTTAATTTTATATTTATTCATGTTTTCTTAAATTTTATGGTATTTATTTGTGGTTCTATACTGTAGTTTGAATCGTCTTGTGCTTGGTTTTATGATTTTTTATTGATCTGATTAATCAAAACCCAAGGGTCAACCTGTGCTGGCCCAACATACACTATAGTGTTTTATAAAATTTATTTTAAATATTTTGTATTTTCCCTGCGTTTTTATTTTATTTAAATGTGTATTTAATATTCTTAATGTGGCTTCTGTCGTGTTATTTTGTTTAAAATGGTGTGAGGTAAGGAATTCTAATTAAAATATTTTAAATGACCTTGGTACAGTTTAAATGCTATTTATTTTTTGAAGCTTTTAAAAATTACTATTTATTGATTGATTAATTAATTAAAAATTCCAGCTCTAGTAAAACAATAACAACAACAGCAATAATAATAATAATAATAATAATAATAATAATAATAATAATAATAATAATAATAATAATAATAATAATAATAATAATAATAATAATAATAATAATAATAATAATAATAATAATAATAATTGTAATAATAATAAAAGAATAATAATAATAATAATAACAATAACGATAAATAATTCTTATGGGATCCCACCCTCAAGGAAATTGTACATTTCCATGTCCGTTAACAGTTCCACTGGTTCTTTTAATGTCATGATCACAGATGCCCAACTCATCCCGTGAATACCGAAAAAGTTGAGTGGTTCGAGTCTATTATGTGCTTTTGATCTTGCTCGAAATTGTTGGAAGAAATCGCCAAGTAGAAACACATCTAATTTTAAATATATTTTCAAATAATCCATCAGTGTTTCGCAACTCGTTTCTTGCCATATTTGTTGCGCTAACTCGTACTCTTCATATGTAACACCTTCCCAAATAGGCGACAACTCATACGTTGTTTCCCAAATCTCCTCGCTGGAGGCAAAATCATATGGGAATATTCCTTTGTTATTAATAATAGTCCCAGTATTAAACAAAGAACGAGTTAAGGGTAATTCGGTGAGCGTTTTAACTGCATTGTTCAGTGAAGTATCGACAATTTGATAAGAGTCAATAAATCGTACAGTAAACTTCCCCAATCATACTATTAAACTTAAAAATTTTTCAGCGCTTATTGGAATGCAGCCGAGACTCCAATGAGGAACCTGATTAAGGTCATGTTTCAATATATGATGTAAATCATAACCTTTTATATTATTAAATATAATAGGTAATGTTTCTCGGATATATCGCTGTTTATTACATAAAATACATGCAGCTCCAAGATATTTCACTGTAAAGTGATCATGGTCTCTCACTTTCTCCGGCATTAGTTTTTTACATAAGTAGCAATCGACCGCTAAACTGAACTCCAATTTCTCCTGATTTGTCAAAAAATTCATTTGAATATGTCCTCTATTCTTGTAATAAACTTTGACAATATGATTTACAATATTTTCCACTTCAACCAGAAATCTGTTTACACAGTCTGATCCGATAAATTGTAGATACTTTGTTTTGATTGTAAAATTAATGACTAATAAAAGCCCGCCAGCAATCGGTAAATGTTTTTGGTTATCTCTTTAATCCAGTGGCAAAACCGCTTCAAAGTCTGCATATATGACAAATGGAGGAGTTAAAATTTTTGACCAGTCATTAAATATTAGTTCCTTATCTTCCGGCAATTTATATAATGTGGTGCCCAGTTGGTTTTTTCTACAAAATTCCGCATTCTTGTCAAAAGCTATATCAGTTCTGAATCCATTTAAACATCTGCATTGGATAGGAACTGGGCAGTTATGAGTTTTCCCACAGTTCATTAATCTCTGTAAATCTTGAACTGTTGTATAATGATATTCACTATTTGATTCCAACATTAATAAGAATATCGATGTAACTTCAGTTACTTTACTCCGGTGTATTATATCAATATGGGGATGTTTCAATAAAATATCCACATTATCGATATCAATAATATTTATGTCGTTATATTTGAGGACATTGATCGCAATACCCTTGTTATGCCTCTCGAATACTTTCAATATCCTTTAATTTCATCGGCATATCTGATTCATTGTAAGTCAATTCTATCAAAAACGGTTTATAGTTTTCGACATTTGTGTTATTGTCCATGATCACATCTTTTTTCAAATTAGCGAGCACGCTGTAAACGAAACATAAATTATCACTGTTTATAACATTTATTATGGCATTTTTATTTAATAATCCTTTCGGGGTTGGAATATAACTTCTTCCCGTCAATCTGGAGATTGCTGAAATCTTGGTAAGTTTGAAATTAATTTCGATAATTCTTATCAATCGACATCCACTTCCAAGTTCTGATATGATATGAATTTTTTCATGCAGCTTTTCAATACCGTCTGACAAAAATCTTTGAAAATTGTCCACTTTTACTTTAACAGCTTTATTTGAAAATCTTGACGATTTGAATTCTCCATCTTTTTCGAAATCCGAATCTATTCCGAATTGAACTTTAACAGTTTTCATCTCCATGATTGAAGACAGTAGTTTTGCTGAAAGAGTTTCTGGAATATTTATCTCTTTCATGGTGTTGAATATCATTTTAATTGTTCTGTGACAATTTTTCAAATCGGATTCAAATTCGATTTCCCCATTTCTTTCATTGACACGTATATCTTCCGCTTTCACCGCTTCTACCGCTTTTATTGATTTCAATAAATTCTCTATTTCCTTATCTATTTCATTTATATCAATTTCGTGGTCTTTATTGATAATGTCATCAACAGTTTCATCTATGATGTTATCGTTTAGTTTTTTAAATGGTACATCTATAATACCTCTTTTAAATATGTTCTAAACCATTCGTTTTTATCAGAGTTAAAAACCTTGCAAAAGAAGGTTTAGAAAATACATAGGCGGAAGTGGCGACCAAAAATTTAAATATCAAAGAGTATAAAGAGAAACAATCAAAGAGAATGGTAAAATAATAAAAAATAAAAATTTACGAAAAATTGAGAAAATAATATCAAAAAACAGTGAAAAATAAGGAGAAAAATAAAATAAAAGCAATGAAAACCCCCGAAAAATAGCCGAGAAAGTCTCAAAATTCTCTGATTGGTCGCACTCAGGCATAGAACTAGTATATATATACAGCAGTCGTTTTCATAATTTTAGAAATTTATTGAGACAAAAATTTTCAGACAATTGTTGAGACTGTTTTAGACATTTTTAAGTTTATGCAAAATTTGAAATTTTTGTTAAGAAACAAATTTGTAAGTAGTTTGATGATTGTACAAATATATTTTTCGAAGTTAATGCTTTGTTTATATTAACTTATTCTGGATAGCAGTAGGTAGTTATGCGGACCATACACAAAATCCCCAGTAGCCCCCCCACGGATTAATCGGATAACATTACATATTTATCTATATTGCTTGATTATAATTGCTTATTTATATTTGCGTAATTAATCTATATCGCGTAATTACGTAATTGAGATAATTGATTTTGTGTTTATTTTTCTTGAAATTTTTTTTCGAAAATTTTGGCGCAAATTTTTCAAAAAATATTTTTTACGCGAGTTTTTGAAAAATATTTTAAATGTATATTTTTTGTTGTAAGATTTTTATCCACAAAACTTTTCCGGTCACACTATAGTCAGGTGGTATTGTTGACTCTCGATAAAAAGCCTAAAATAAAATTGGCTTAAATGGCCTAACTGTTTTAATATATATATTCTTCCGCACATTAGCAACCAACCTAATTTATCTCCCCATTTAAATATAATTAACCGATGAAATCTATTAAATTGCTAAGAAATTTTAATTGAATATATTAGTATTTCACCATATATTAAAAGTACAATTCCTTCTCAGCGAATATTTTCATCTTTTAAGTATATTTGTTGGTCAATGAATAATTCAACCTCCATTTATTTCAAGTATTTCCCAATATTTAATTCATATTTAATCTCATCATTGAGAAATTTTACCGTCTAATTTATTATAAGCAATTCTCAATTCAATGAATATTTGTTAGCTTCAATTCATATTTTACGTTATTCAATGATTGTTTTCCCTCTTCAATAAATATTTTCTCTTTTCAATGAATAATTTCCTTCTTCAATGAATAATTTCCTCTTCAATGAATCTTTTTGTCTTCAATGAATATTTTTCCTTCCCATTTCTCCATTCAAAGTGCATTACTTCCAGTAATTACTTCCAGTGCATTACTTCCAGTTGACATTTTTAGCTTTCCCATTTTTTCAAAAATTTCAACGATTTTAGTCACTTAAGACTTGTTATTGACTTGTCATTTTCAATGAAAATTTAATTAACTTTTAATAAATTAAATTACAACTTTCAATAAATTAAGTTGTAATGGGCAAAAATAAAATAATTTTAGCCAATGTAAATCAATTAGAGCTTTTAGGGAAATTTTATGATAATTTTTAGTAATGAAATATCAAGTTTTAGATGATATTTAACATTTACTATTAAATTTTGAATCATTTTTATTTTTTGAATTTTATGGTGTTCTGTTGACTTTTAATAGATTTGAGGGATTATTATATTTTTGTAGAAATTATTGAAGAAATGAGAGTAAGCACTTAATTTCTTGATAATTTAATAGATTTGTCTTGATTTTAGGATTATTTTAAATAAAAGTGGGTTATAGAAACAAAATGTTTATGAAACATCTATTAAAGATAATTATTTACCAATTTGAATCCAATTTGACTGATAGATTTTGAATAGTAAATGATATTTTAATTATAATTTTATGATCTATTTAAAAAAAAGTTGAAATTATATTGTATTTATTCGTTGAAAGTATGTAAAGTTTTTCAAAGTTTATTGGGTAGTGATTAATGTATTTTATAGTAAATTACTATCAACTTTTGGAATACACAGAGACAAGATTTAATTAAAATTTATTGTTAATTAAACCAAACTTTTATTTATTTCAGTTGATTTTTTAAAATATTTTAGTGAAATTTAGAAAGAATAAAATGTCTTTGAGATAAGGGGTCAATTAGTTACTTTCATTTTCAATTTTATTGATTCAATCACAAATTAGTATAATTTAGAGATTTTTAAAGGGATGCTCAGTGTAGTTATCACTATACTTGTAAATTTTATGATAACCCTTTAGAAAAATTAAAGATTTATTGTTTTCTAATAAAATTTATTGGTTTTCCAATTTATTTTAATTATTTGAGTAAACAATTAATGAGAAAAAATGATCTCTGTTTCATTATTTTACAATAATTTTGTGAAATTTAATGATTTTTTAGCAAAACATAGATTTTATTCAATTTTAGTCATGTTTAACGAATTTTTTATTTGTTTGAATTTGTTGCTAGAATCAAATTGTGATGATTTTTGATGGAAAATGTTGGGTACTGATAACAATTTTATAATACTTTAAAGAAAATTTATTTTTATTGGTAAAATTCAGAATTTTATGATAATTTTAATGGGATTGGATCGGTTGAATACATATAGTAAATATGATCCAAATGATGGATTTTTAATGAACTTATTCAGTTAAATATAGATTTCTAAAGAAATTTTACCTTGTAGGTTTTTACCAAAAAAATGTGTATATTGTTGGTACAATAGGGGAAAATGTCATTTGAATGATTGGTTGAGAGTAAATTTTGTTTTATGGGGAAATGATTTGGAAATTGGGAAATTTATGATCTTTTAAAGGGATTTCAAGAAATTTATTCGGTTGAATATCAACATAAGTAGGTGATTTCTATGAAAAATATTGAATATATAATGAATATTTAATGGGTTGAAGAGGTTGGATATCGTTATTTAAAGGGTAAGGATTATTTACATTGAGAATATTGATGAAAAATAATGAATATGGCTGGAAATATTGTTATTTAAAGAAAATAGATAGGTTTATAGTAAATTTTATTTTATTTTAGGTAGAAATGATTGATAAAAAGAGGAATTTATGATATTTTTAATGGAAAATAATCGATTAAGAACAAGTTTTTTGTTATTTTTAAGGGGGTTAAACTGTTGAATATCGTTATTTAATAGGTGATTTTTATAAAAAGTACTATTTTCTTTACAATTTGCTACTATGTTGATGCTTTCTTTAAAAAAATTTATTCAAAGTATTAACAAATTTAATCAAACTTTATTCATCAGAACTATTTAGTCACAATTTAATAAAAATTATTTCTACATAAACTGATAGACACTCACATACATTTGTAGTATAAATTTGGGTTTTCAGTACATGTTATCAGTACAAAAGAACTTATTCAATGTATTTATTGAAGCATGGTATCAACAAATTTAACATATTTGGTAGTAGTTGATAATTATTTGAATTTAGTAATGCGGTAGATATGAATTGTATGTGTATTATTTTTTTTCTCAATTTTTTTCAAAACTTTAGCATCTTTGAGTTAATAATTTTAAGAGTCGAATCATTTTCAATAAATATATGAAAATTTATTCCAAGTACAATGAAAGTAATATATGTTTTTGAGAAATTAATTTAAGAATATTTTTTCTAATCAAGTTTCTTTTCACTAGCAATTAGATTAACCACTACTTATACTTACTCATTAATTTATCATTCAGTAAACAATGGTGGGTTTCTGGGTGTTGATATTTTGAAACTATATGGTTGTTACCCAGACAACCCCATACAAATATCGTTTGCTTACCACTCGGCACCCGTTGCTAAGCAACGTTGGAACTGTGTTTGAGTGGGTGGATCGTCCGCAAAAAGTGAGCGCTAATGCTATAATTGACCAAACGATCCATGGGTCCAACGAGCTGCCGATAGAAGGCCTGTGCTCGATTTCGATTTTTAGGTTCCATTATTCTTCTATCTCTTTCAAATGTTAATCCATACTCTCATATCATTTATCTTTATGTCTATTCCCATAGTCCTTCTTATCGTTTTCCGTGTTGATGATTATTCTATGGCCTGTACACCTTTTTTAAAGTTAAAGATTACCACAGTATATCTTTTACTTTTATCCCTATTACAACTACAATGTTCTCTATTATTGATACTAGCATTATCATTGTTACTATTATATGTATCATTCTAATCCATTATCACTTCTATTACTATTAGCATTATCGTTATGATTACCAGTACTATTATATTTGGTGGGTTACTGGGTGTCATAATTTGTTTAACTATATCGTAGTTACCCCGGTAACTCCATATAAATATCTTCTTTGCTGCCATTCGGCACCCGTTGCTATGCAACGTTGGAACTGTGTTCGAGTGGGTAGACCGTTCGCAAAAAGTTAGCGTTATTACTAATGCTGTAATTGCTCGGACGGTCTCTGGGTCCAACGAGCTGTCGTTAGAAGACTTGTGCTCGCTTTAGATTATTAGGTCCCCTTTATGTAGTAGGTTTTTATCAATCGTATTCCCTGAGTTCTTTAGTCGACAAAAAAAATTAATGAATATATTAAAATAAAACTAGTGGATACATGTTTTATACAAGAAGTGAAGCAATTTCAGTTCATAGGCTGCGTTGTATTTAGCAGTCGCGCGGCTCGGCGTTTGGCCCGCTCCTTGCGTCCAGGACGATAACTGTTCCTTGTAGTTGTCGTGGTTGGAGTTGTGGCCGTTGTTGGAGTTGCCGCCGTCTCTTGGTAGGCCAATTGGGCGGGAGCAAAGACGAGGGGATAAGTTACAGCTGCCCCTTCTTGACAGGCGGACAGTGCAACCTCCAGTCCCCTTATTTGTGTTTTTAAGCTTTGGGTTAGTTGTTTCTCTTCTGCCTCTCTCTTTTGGGCTGTTGTAAGCCTCTGGTACATTGATTTGGCCTTCTTTGGGTCCACCCATGTGGCTTTTGTCTGCTGAATCTCGCGGGATAGTTGAACAATCTGGTCATAAAGATTTTTATTGGTTTTCCTTGCGTGGGTTAGTTCTGTTGGTAACATTTGTAGGGGTTCCATTTCTGCAATAATGAACATAAAAATTTTGTTACCAAATCCAATATTATTAAACCTACAGTTGATCTAAACAAAATTTTACGAAGTTATACTAGACGACGAGTAAAAACGGAAAATCTCAAATAACAAATTATTTATTATGATGACATTCACTAAAGGTCCATAACCTACAGCTCAGTGAGATCAGGGCTCTTCGAAGAATTTCTTCACCCCTTCTTCCGCTGAGTAGCCCGGATATATGAAGACGGGCCGTTTCGTGTTACGTACAGGTCTGGAGCTGGACAACGACATGTCATTGTAGAAATGCGCGATTCTTCCGGCCGCGATGTCGTCTTCTACGTTGGCCAGGTATTGTCTGGCCCTGACCACTTGTAAATCGACCTGCCGTTGATGTTCCTCAAGGCGTGTGAGAAGATAACGGGCATGATCCCGAATTTCTTGGGCCGGATATTGATCGCCATTTTGTCTGTTAAGCATACGTGGTTTTCCATCCATTCCCTGGATGGTGTGTCGAGGCCCTCTGGGTTGGGGCTCCTCGTCGCCTCTCGCTCGCCAGGCTCGCTGCCAGGCTTTTCGCCACTCATCAGCAACGTGTGTGGGAACACGAACGATGGCTCCTGAGATACCTACAATACGATCACGTTAATAAAATCTCGGACTATTTAGCAAAATGGTTAAAGCGTTCTTGGGATAGTCTATGGGTAAACGAAGTTTGATACGGTTGATAACCCGTCTGTCGGGTCCTTTTACTTGAAATCTAATTTAAGGTACCTAATTAACATTACGAGTGTGAACTAAATACCGTTTAGACTGGAATAAACTGGAGTTAACTGTTACTTGCAGGGGGGGGGGGTATTGGATATATTTTTATTTAAACCAATATATTATTAAAAAAAAATATTCAAAAAAAAATAGTTTGTTTAAAGTAGTCAATTATGTTTTGTGTCTCCTAGGTAGTGGAATCACTACTCCTAACTCATTTAAAGATTCACCTTATTTTACGGGGATTCTGATCAAAGGTAGTTAGATTATATCATATTTCATTTATTTGTTAGGTTCCCTTTTAGCTATCCCCTTTAGGTTATTACGAGGAACTTAATGGGTAATCGTTTGAAATTCATCCTTCTGTGACGAACAATGTTAAAAAAAAAACAAAATAATCGTCATCATTCGTAGAAATACCCCAAAATTCATGAACGCGAAAAAATCAAAATTAGCAATCAGCGTTTATCCATTGAAATTAGATCGAAAAGTATCAATTTTAAGGTTCATTGCATTAAAAAAAACGATAAACACAATACTAAGAAAAGGGGAAAAGGAATTTCAATCCAAATAATGATTTATCCAAAGAATTAAAGGGCGTTTAAATGTTATTTATCATTCGGTTAAATTAATCAAAAGTCGACTAGTGGACATTAAGATAAGTACATCAAATCAAGCTAAATCAAAATTAATTAATGGATATAATATATTTTAAATCAAACTAAATCAAAAATCAATTATTAGATATAAAAATAACATGTTAAATCATACTAAGTCAAAATCAATGAATGGATATCAAAATAATACCTTACATTAAAAATCACTTAATGGACATTAAATTAAACTAAACCCAAAATCAATGTAAGTTAATCTTCATTAGTTTAAAACCACTTAAATTATTCTATTTTAGGAGCCTGATTTGGAGACAAAGAATCTACGCTACGAGTGGCGGTACGTGTTTGCTGGGATGCCGTTGGGTACTGGTATTTGAGTAGTCGATTCCACGAACAAAGATTTCCTCATAAAGTCATTTTATCATTTGGAGCGTCTATCCCGGCCTACTGGATCTTGTGGGATCTCTAAAGGCCTTAGCGAATTTGTAGACGAGAATGGCTTCATTTTTCTTTAGGTCCTAGCTACCAGGTACATGGGCTATATGGGGAAGTTGACTCAATAAGGATTTATCCAACTACAGTATTGGTCAGGGTAATCTTGCGTTTGTGATAATTAATTTCGATTCTGCCAGGACATCTATGCATCGAGAATTAACGTGGGAAGTGGCGTTGCGAGATTACTCTTGGGAACTCAACTCGATTAACTATGAAATTTATTAAATTAAATATTACCTGAAGAATGGATTCTCAATCTTGGTCTTAGGTCATTGTCTGAACCCTGAACTGCTGATGCTTGGTTCATTCTACTCATTTTGTATTTCTATAATTATGCTATTATTCTGGTTTGTTGGTATTATCTATATGGTGTGGTGTGTCAATGGGGAAGAACATGTAGACGTGTCTACTTGCACCGCTGGGGGAATCGATTACTACAGTAATTAGGTCTGTCATTATAACATCCATATGCTATATCGATTTTGTGTATTACTGTGAGAATCGTCATGCCTGAGAAATCCGCCGTAGGATGGGTGTGCATGATATTTAATTCGTGCGTGCCTGTCAATCTCGGTAGTAACGCGTTGGACCTGAGTGATTGTGCCTATTGTTGATGTGGTGCGAGTCCGGGCAGTGGCGCATAGTAAGTTTACAATCTTTCTCTAATTTTAATTTGCGAATTTTTTCCTACTTATTCAGGCACGCTAGCTGTTCGGGGACAATTTATTCCAGTTAAATTGTATTAGCTGCTGGTATGGATCGAACTTCTACTTCTACCAATTGATTTTAATTCTCGCTTTCTCAGAAGTTTATCTCATAATATTACGTCATCAGCGAATGACGGCGGTATTGATTTGCGTGGTGTCGGACGTCATGTGTTAATACCTAGCATGCATTTTATCTGTGGGTAATACTTATTTTATTGATTTTATTTATATGGTCGCATTTTAGATTTTGGGTTAGCAATTAAATCGGGTGGATGAATAATCAGGTTCATTTATCTTCATGATCTATATATTTTCCTTTACCACTAGGGTCGTCCTGCAACGGGTTGGGTCGGTCAGATAATATTTTCAGTTGTACTATATTCAATAAATGGTATGGTTTGATTTTATTAAATTACGAATGTTGAATCCTTTAGTATTATTTTCTAGCTATTGAAGTGGGATCCCCAACAAGATTCTTGCCGGCGGTTTCAGCTTATTTATTATTTTAATAAAACTTTCACGGATATTATTAGTACTTGATTTTTCTAGGAAATGATTGAAGGAATAGTTGATGTAATCTGGGGTTTATCCCTTACCTAAAACTATGATAAGGCAGTTACTACTACAATATTTATTTGCAGTTTCAATTTATCAATAGAGTCTAATGTAAGTTCATCACCTCTATTGGACTTTTCGTTTTATATTAAAGGAATTTTTTAACAAAATTAATTTAAGGTACTCCCTAATCCTCAGATATACTACCCTTCCCTTGGATTTTATTGATTTTAGTTTTCCCTCGGCACAATATATCATATACCTTACTCATTCACTTTTATTTATGGAACCTTGTGGGGTTTTTTAATAGTTAAGTATCGAGGATACTTAAATTGATTGATTTCTTATTAAGGGTTCAGTAGATTTTTAAATTATTAATTCAGTTTAGTTCCAAACCTCTCATGGACAATTTTTCCATCAAACATTATTCTATGGCTCCTCTCTTGACTCTATTTTATCGGGAATGACTTTCATATTTAGGAGGTTTTCATTGTCTTTTATGTAGAAAAGTTGGATTTATAATGACGGTGTTACTGCATCTTCACTTATGAGTATCCCTCAATGAGTGTTCATCGCTTTGCCTGGAGTTTATGTTCATCTAAAGGATTTCTATTGACTCTCAATATGACGTTAGTATTTTGTAACTATTGCGGGAATTAGTTTGAGCAATTTGGCTATCTGTATCGAATTAAACCCTTACCGTATCAAAAGTTCCTCACGGTTACATCATTGATTTTTGTATTAAAAAAAATTGGTTTTCCTTTTCCTAAGAGTGTCGAGGTTATGACGACTACTTGAACTTATAATTTTATTTAAATCCGTGATCTTAACTTGGAATTATTAATTATCAAGAGTTTAGGGTAACCGCTAAATATTTATGATTATTTAAATTATTATCCACCATTTAAAATTCGTGACTATTTGGATCTATAGTAATAGTTTGAATCTATAGTTGATATTAAGAATTATAACAACGATTTCGTTTATAATTCCCCGTTTCCTTCCATTAATTGACCTTAGGCGCACTGTGTTCATATTATATTTAATGAGTGCCCACTGGACTACTCGTGTGATGATTTTGAGCCGTGTGTAGAATAATTTAGGTCGAGTTTTAAGAAACCGAGAGACGAGGAAGTAGCCAAAAGACCGCTTCCTTATCTCTCCTTTCTTCTATACGGGGTAATATTGACGTTAGTAAAACAAAATTCGACCTTCACGGGCACGAATCATTGGCGATATTCCATGCACTAACACGAATTCGAATAATATGTCTGATTTTAATGACTTGTGATGTGTCTTTGGCTGTGGGCCGGAAAAATTTCGACAATTAAAAAATAATTAAAGAAAATAATTTTATGTATTATAAATAATTTATTAATATTAAAAATAACATAACAATTACTTGATCCAACCATAACGAAATATCATAAAAACATCACTCTCCCCACGCCGACACCCAAGCAGAGCTCTATTGAAGTTGCGAGGATGCGACGTGGAGAGAGTTTTCAAATGAAACTCTCACTTACATAGATTTTCAAAAACTGATTTAACGATTTTCAAAAACGATTAAAAATTATGTGAAAATGAATCGGTATATATACCTATTTTTTGGCCCTAACCTTGCGTGTTCTTTTTGATTTAGTAAAACAAAATTCAACCTTGGAATTTTCTAGTGTATTCTAATCTTAATTTTTATTATTTTGCAATTTTATTTGATAATTTTCTTTTGAAATTTTTATTGAATTATTTCTAATTCAAATTTTTTGATTTTTATTTCATTTTCATGAAATTTCACATTTTGTTAAATTATCAAATTTCGGTCAAATTTGTTAGATTTTCGTGTTATGTTTATATTTATATCGTGCGGATCTTGTTGCTTTTTGTTATTATTTTAATTTATTTTTATGTTTATTATTTTATATGTAATTGTCTTCTTTCTCATATTTTGATAGGGTTAATTGGTGTTTTAATAGGTTTGAATTTAAATCTGCATGTTATATTTGCATGTGTGTTACCGATTCATTTAAACATTTACAAGGCCGTTTGTGTTCTGGCCCAACATATTTATTATTATTATTACTATTATTATTATAATTATTATTATAGTTACTATTATCCTTACTATTATCATTCTTATTATCAAAATTTTTTGGTAGGGATTCGTCCTTATTCCTCAGCTTTATAAAAATATTATACCTATATAAAAGTTTAACCGTAACCCATCCTTATTTTATAATTTTCGATAAAGTATTTTTGTTATTTCGAAAAAATTTTAGCAGCGTTCCACCCTTATTTTTCGGTTTTATTGGATTATCATACTAACAATTGAGCCGCGCTCCACCTTTTCCTTACAATATTCGCTGAAGTATGTTAATTATTTTGAAAATTCGAGCAGCGTTCCGCCCTTATTTTACGGTCTTATCCGATATCCTATCAATTACTGAGCCATATTCTACTTTTACTTTGTTATTATTGACAAGTATGTTAATTGATTCGGAAAGTTTTTGCAGCGTACCGCCCTTATTTTACAGTTTTATGATGAATATTTTAATTATTTCCGAAAATTTGCGCAGCGTTCTGCCCATATTTTACGGTCTCAACTCTAATTAATTTATTTACTTCTTAGATATTACTTAAATTTTTCGTTTCACAATTTTGGTCGTTCGGATTAATCTTTTTCATATGGCTATTCATTTTAACTGTTGCAACGATTTCGCAATTTTCCCCGCTACCCTTTTCCTCTCTTTGTCCTTAAATTCTATGTAAGTTCATGTTATATTTAATGGGTGGCCACTGGACTACTCGGTGTTAGTGATTTTGAGCCGAATGTTGTTAAAAAGTTTATGTCAATTTTATCGAAATTAGGTGCAAGAAAGTTAAGCCAAAAGACCACTCTCAAGCTACTCTCTTTTGCTATTTACTTCAATGATTTGACGTTTGGGTTCCTGCGTTCTCACGCCGGAACCTTCACTGGCACGAACTATTGGCGGACTTACACCGCACTTACGCAGTTCGATAGGGTATTTTATTTTACTGTCTTGCGATATATTTTGGCTGTGGGCCGAAAAAGAAATAAATAAATATTACCGTACCAATCGTGTAAAAGTCTCGAATGCATAAAACCGTTTATTCATATAATTGTCGAAGTTCATAAATATACATATAGCATCATGATTCATTGTTCATAAATGAGGGCATAAACATCTTTCATTACTTCATCATAGAGCATTTGATCAATTGGACAATAAATTCTCAAATCATCCACTCATATAGCTCCAAATGTCAATGTACAGCAACTGAAAGTTATCGTGTTCAGGCAAAACACCCACTAGTGTTAATTTTCTAAATGCACGGCTAACAGCTGCAATGCACACCAACTCAATTTAGACTGAAAGTTTTTCTCTGAAAAATAAGACTGAAAATTTGTCAAAACACATCAGTATATATACCTATAATTTGGCCTTAACCTTGCGTGTTAATTTTATTGCGATTAAACAAAATTCGATCTTGAAATAATTTGTGTTATCTAAATTACATTTTTATTAATTTAAATTGGCAATTTATTTTTAAAATTTTTAATTAAATTTATTCAGCCAAAAATATTTTATTTTTATTCATTTAATTGATTAATTTTTACTTTTATATAAATGGTCATTTTACGGTCAAATTTTCTTGTTATTATGTAATTTTATATGTAGATTTCGTGCGGTTCTTAATGCATTTTGTATTTATTTTATTTTTTTTAATGTTTTTTGATTTTATATTTATTTATATTCTCTTAGATTTTGTATATTGTATTTTAAGTTATCTTGGTGCTGGGTTTTTGTGCTGTATTACTGATGAATTTAAACAATTTTCAAGGCTATTTGTGTTCTGGCCCAACAATAATAAGAGTTGGAGTGAAAAGATTAGAAAATGTATAAAAATAAATTTAAGTAATTTTTTGAGGTGTTAGCAATTAATAGATTTATTTTAGGCTTAGGGGGCATGTGAAAATTAAATGAAAAGGTTGACATTCATCTTTGAAAATAACTTTTAATAATTGTTCGTTGTTGAATGCAATTAAAAATATTACAAAAACAGTAGAAAAATTTTTTAACAAAAATATTAAGTTTTACAAAATAATTTCAAAATTTCAATAAATTACATACAAGACTGTAAGCAAAGCAATAAATTTTTATTCTGAGGAAATATAACAATGGATTGGGCTTCAGTGAATTTTATTAATAGTCACTTGATAGTAACCAGGTAACTAAGCAACCAAATAACTTACCAATTTGGAAACAATGATTGATAAAAAGAGTGAAGAAGATTTTTATTTATAAAATTTGTAATTAAACTTGTATTTCTTTGTTCAACTTTTTATGTGATTTTATTTCAATTATTCTTCTTGATCAGTAAACAAGTAATAATATTTATTTGTTCAGTACTTGGTTATTAGTAACATATTGTATTTATAGTCAATAACTAAGTATTTTAAAGAGATTTATTTATTTAGGAACGAGTTTTATGATATTTTTAAGGGGGTTGAGTTTGTTTAATATCGGTGTTCAAAGGGTAAATATTATCTAATATGCATAGTGTATATATAGTGAGTTGTACAGTATCTGGTTAATGATGTATAGTTCTCAGACATCGGTATACCGTAACTAATCACTGTTCAATGATTAATCAGTAAGTTTTTCAATGTGTATGGGTTAACGGTATTCGTAAGTTTATATCAAGTTAGTTAACCTTTTATCTGTAAGTGTGGTGGGTTACAGGGTTTAGTTATTTGCTTATCCTCATGGGGACCCTGGTAACGCCATACAAAATGACGCTAATTGCCACTTGGCACCCGTTGCTAGGCAACGTTGGTAATGTGTTCAAGTGGTGGATTGCCCGCAAAAATTGAGTATTATCGCTAGTACTGTAATTGCTCGGACAACCCTCGGGTTCACGAGCTGTCGATAGAAGACCTGTGCTCGCTTAGCTCTGTCCCTGTGGAAGTAAATTCATGAGCGAAGGTGGAGAGATGACTTAAAGTTGCGACGCGGGTACTCATAATAATATCTACTTGTAAGCACCTTTCAAGAAGTACTGTAACCGTAAGCACAACTATTTTATTTAAATAGACAGAAATGTGAATTATCCAAAGTTAATGAGACGGTTTTGATTGCTGAGCAGCTCGGCGTCGAGCACGTTCTTTGCGTCCCGGCCGACGATTTATTGGTTGAGTTGAAGTCTGCTCTACTGGTTGAGGGTCCTTCTGCATCCTCTGGGTCGGGGCGAATATGAGCGGGTAGGTGACCGCTTCCCCCTCCCGACAAACAGCTAGGGCCACTTCTAATCCTCGTATCTGGGTGCGCAGGCTCTGATTGAGCTGTCGCTCTTCGGCCCAACCTTTCTGTGCTGCAGATATTCGGTGGTATAACATTTTGACTCTTTTCGGGTCCGACCAAGTCGCTTTGATCTGTTGGACCTCTCTTGTCAGTTGGAGTATTTGATGGAGGAGATCCGCATTTGTGCTCCGCGCGTGATCTAATTCCGCTTGTAATATTTGGTTAGTGGCCATAACTGTAATGGATAAGTTCGTTAAATTTAACGTTAATAATTTATACAAGTTATTTTTATCATTATCGCAAACATATCGATTGAAACGAATATTCTTAAACAAATGATCAAACTCAAAGGCAGGGTAAAGAACATTTCTATTTCACTAATAACAAACATCAAACTAGTTCATATGAATCGTTAGGGTCTCTGGAGTTTCTAATTTTTTCGGAAATGACTTCCTTCGGCTCTTTCTCGGAGGAACCACCGGGTATGGGCGCCGGGTATCTCGGACTGGGCGAGGTGGGTATGCTTCTGCGATTCGCCCGGCGAGGATGTCATCTTCTACGTTGGCGAGATACATCCTCGCCTTGACCACCTGTAGGTCCACTCGTTCCTGCACCCGTTCCCATTGGGTGAGGAGTTCTCGCGCATTCATGTATGTCTCTGCTGCCGGGTATTGTTGTCCGGCGAGTCCGCATGGGTCGCTGTTTAGGCCCAGTATCCTCCAGGTAGTGGGATACGGCCACTGTTGTTGAATCTTATCGAATATGTCTCGTTTTGGGTGTGGTTCCTTCCGGCATTGTTCGTCGGGCATTCGGGTGTTGGTCCATTCGATTGGCATATTCTGAAAACACACCAAAATCAGTTATTAGCATATGGGAATGAAAAACAATTCATTTGAACATTTCACTTAGATTGTATACTAAACTCATTAGCGACCAAGTTGTTATTATCTTTGGGTCTATCACCCGTTAAACCTATCGATTGCTAACTATCCGTACCATTTCTCGTGGATTTGTGGGTGGTGCGTCTCTGAAGCTATGTAATCTACCACGTCTTCATCACGGCACTTCTATTTTAGTGGTTGCCCTAATTGCGGGGCGTTAGGGAATTCTACTGCTATATTAATGAGGGAGTCTATACCTAAAAATCTACCCGTATTAATGTTCGTCAAACCAGAGTTTGCCGCACGTATGGTGGTGCTATTTATTTAAATTTCATTTAGAAATCACGGAATACCTAATATTGAATAACATTTATTATCAATTGATTCTAAATTTTAATAGGAGCAAGGCTTACCATTTATCGGAGTGGGTTCAATGCTCATTAAATACATAATATCAGTTTAAATTGTTTACGTTCTACGAGTTGACGTTGCACGCGATATGGATAAGTGTGACTTTGATTTTAACGGGTCTATTTCCGTAGTGATGTTTATCGATTTGTATTTACTAGTCGAATGACATCGACAACACGGCCTTTGGTAAGATTTACCTTAACTTGGGTTTCCGTTTCTACATCCGTTGTGTTTCGAATTGTACCACAATACCTAACTGGCCTTCGCCCTAGGTTATCTCACTAGCGTGGGTGTCTACATCCGTTATCTAATGCGAATGCGTTAGTGAATGACCTTCGCTCTGTTTATCCGGTACGTTTATTGTCGACGGAAATTTCTAATTCTCGGATGGCATTAACTTACTAAGATTTGAACTTACAATTTCCGGTCGACTTGTTTACTAATTCGGATAACTTTGGTTCTTAATTAACTACTGTCTGATGTTATGGCGTGGCATCTACTATGGTCGTGCGTGGCGATGAGGCAAATCTGGAATATGTCAGATACATCTGTTATTCATATTTAAATATTTTATTGTTTAATTTTAGAAAAACCCAGTGTCTTTGATTTCCTTATGGTATTCTGAAAATTATTTGATCGTTTCGAAGAAGACTTATCTGTTGGATTCTCATCTTACGCCTATTAACTTTTCGCTTCGAATTCGAATTGGGCTTTTATTATATTGTTACGTCATTTGCGCCTACGAATTTAATGTGAATTATGTTTGGAATTTACATAAGTATTTGAGTGATGCAGGTTTTGTGAACTTTACGGGTGTGAGACATTATTATGATCAGGTTCTTAACAAATTTTTGAATAGTATTATACTGCTAGCTTTCTCTTACGTCAACGACTCTTATGAACTTCGTATTGATCGGTTTGGCTGCATTAATCCCTTCTCAACAATTTATTTATTTGGTTTACTTTTGAATGATGGGTCGATTTATGACTTATGTCATTCTATCCTTATACTTTTCATTAGTTCAGCTTCAATCAATAATTTATCCGTAGGTTGAGTTTTATTTCAAATTAATAGATTCTTATTCTATAATTTATTTTGCTGTTATCAATTTCACTTACATTAATTGAATCAACGACTTGCTTAGTTTTTATCTATAGTTGCCTTACCTTTAGAAAATGAATTACCTTATATTAATTCAGAGGATTGGTTTATTTTAACCCATGACTACTTTACTCAATGGTTTCGATTAATTCACCGATAATTTCAACTAATTTGTTTCAGCTACGTATTTAATTTTACTTTTAGTGATGAGTTTTACTTAACTTGTTTCACAATATGCATTGATTTACTTTAGTAATGCGTTTTACCTAATCTATCTCAAACATAAGTTTAATTTACTTTTAGTAATATAATTTATCAATTCAATTTACATTTAGGAATAAGATTGATTAGTTTAATTCACTTGTAGGTACAAGATTTATTCGTTCAATTTACTGTTAAAAAGAAACATTTGATTGATCTAATTTACCTTTAGGAATAAGTTTTATTAATTTACTTTTGGGAATTACTTTAATTTACTCTTAGAGAATGAGATCGATTAATTTACCTTTAGAAATATGATCTAATAATTTAAACAATTTATACGTTTATAATTACACCATTTAATTTACCTTTAACAATAAATTTTAGCTAATTTATTCCAAAATATTAGTTAATTTACTTCTAGCAATAAGTTTTACTTCATTCAATTCAAATTATGAAATTAATTTACGTTAGTAATAGGTTTGTCTAATTTATAAGAATTTAATTTTCTTTTAGTAATAAGTTTAATGATTTCAAACATTAACACGGAATCAGTTATATCAACGAATTTCAATTTAATCTATCCCCGTACCCTTTCCCTTTAATAGACCTTAGGCGCATTTTGTGTTCATATTATATTTACTGAGTGCCCACTGGACTACTCGATGTGATGATTTTGAGCCGTGTGTAATATAAATTTAGGTCGATTTTACAGAAGTGAGAAACGAGGAAGGAGTCGGAGACTTCTCCCTTATTTCTCGCTTCAGCTATAGGGATAATATTGACGTTACGACCCCTGCGTTTCTCAACGCCGAGTCTTCACGGGTGCATATCATTGGCGATTTTCCACGCTCTTACATGCATCTGCACTATGTTGATTTTACTATCTTGCGTGATGTGTTGGCTGTGGGCCGGAAAAATTTCGACATTTTAATTTATAAAACAAATATATATGTAAAACAATTTAGGTATATTAATAATATTTATTAATTATAAAAACAACATAATTACCCATTTCGAACCATTCCATAAAATTGAAAAACATCATAGCATAAAATAGAACATAAATGCCTCTCTCCCCACGTCGCCGCCAAGCAGAGCTCTACAGAGATGCTATGGACGTGACGTGGAAAGAGGGTTCCAAACAAAATGTTTCTCACCTAAAAATTTTCAAATTAATTTCAAATGAAAATACAGTTGTTTCGAAGAAACGGTTTAGATTTTCAAAAATGGTTTTTAATCAGTTTGAAAAATGGTCTGAAAAATGGTTAAGTTAAATGTGAAAATGGATCAGTATTTATACCTATTTTTATGACGAGTGAAATTTGATGCAGTAAAACAAAATTCGACCTTGTTATTTTCTAGCAAATTCTATTTTTTAATTTTAATATTTTTTTGATTTATTTTTATAATTTTTTATTTAAAATTTTTATTGAATTATTACTAATTCAAAATTTTCGATTTAAATTTCATTTTAATGAACTTTTAATAATTTTTCTAATTTTGTCGAATTTGTTGTGTTTTCTTGTTATATTTGTATAGGTATCGTGCGAATCTTGGTGCATTTTGTTAATATTTTAATTTATTTTTATGTTTATTATTTTATATTTAATTCTTTTATTTCTCAGATTTTATATGGTTTAATTGGTGTTTCAATAGGTTTATTTAAATTGCATGTTGTATTTGCGTGTGTGTTTCTGATCCATTTAAACACTCTTCAAGGCCGTTTACGTTCTGGCCCAACAAGTGGATGAATTTATTTTTATTATTTTTATTATTATTATTATTAATACTATTATTATCATTATTATTATTGTTATTATTATTATTATTATTAAAAACTACTGTGTAACAAAGAGACCCAAATTTTAATCAAAAATTCAGTGTAATAAAATTCTTTGTAAAAATTTTTGAAAAAAAATTTTTGTAAAAAATAGGAAATGGACTAGGTCAAACTTCGCCTCATTCGAGTAATAAAATAATTTAAAATAACTCAATCAAATGTAATTGTTATTTAACAAAAGGAAAATAAATGGATAAGACCGATCCCCATGAGTTCTCGATAAAAAATTTTATGAGACCCGATGAATACACCGAATGATATAAGTTTTTTATCTATCTAAACTAATCGGATAAATTGCGACGACAAACTATGTTTGCCTAACTGCGCGATTTTTGAGCACGATGACAATTAATCTAAAATGACATAATAATCCTTAAAGAAAAATTTCAAAATAATATTTAATAAATAAAATCCGTACCCCTGAATTCTCAATAAGGAAATTTAATTCAACGAGATATGACGAGCGGAAGGCATGACGTAGGTTTCTAACTAATTCCATCGACAGTCGGAATCCCACTAAGTGATAGGAATTGCCTGGACAAATGTCTTGAAGGACAGTGATAGATAATTAAGGTGAAGTAGTACCTCCCCTTGGAAAATTGCCTGACATTCACTGAGGGGGAAATCTAAATAAATTAATCACGTGCGTGTCAACTATCCCCATAGTTATACTAGTGTAATAGCTTGAGTCGATGCATGATAATAGAATGGAATGGGGAAATCCAAATTAGAATGTGATTAAACCGGTGTGCATGTATGGATTTCGACAGGGGCAAATCGAGTGTGCGAGTAACGAATTACCATCTGTTTTACGCGCGAAGTATGACAGAATCAAAAATCTTTGGTCCACGTCGGAGAAAACCAAGGAACTGCATCAAAAGATACACCGCCTCTCCTGGTGTCGTAACGATCTGATTGTGTAAAGCCGATCACAGTGAGTGCTCACCTAGTCTAACGACATTGGTACGGAGGGCTTTCGTCGAAGTCGAATTGCAACTATTGATGCCCAATCACGAATGGTCACAGGAGATCGACAATGTTCCAAGCCAGTACGAACCTCATGACGGTCCGTCTGGATCGCTGAAATTTGCTACGATTCCTTTGGAGCCAATTCACATACCAGTCAACATTCCCTTACCAAAGATCAGGAATCCAAAACATAAGCCCAACAAGAATCCCCGACGACATGAACGGCGACGGGCGGAACATGCTCTTTTAATGGCACATTTGGAACAAGCCAGAGAAATAATCACGACTTTGGTTCCCTCAACTTCTGCCATGGGGAATGATCGTTCACTGAATATGCAAGACCCGCACCCCCTAAATTCATTGGCCACCATGATGATATGGCGCTAAATATTCGATTGACGGTGGACCAGTTGAATGTGAATTTCCCAGAGAAATTCAAGTTACCCATAGCTGCAGGACAGCGGCGACAACAGAGACCCGAGGTTACTAACCTCAGTGAACATCCCGGACTAGTGATTCCATCAGCCAGTCCTTATGAAAATCTAGTGACAGGTCGTGTCACTTAGAGAGACGTGGACAAACTGCGACGATCCCCGACACGTCGTTAATTCACAGTAAATATATACGAGTAAAGACAAACTATTGAAATTATCATTATATGAATAACGTTAACCCGGTGTTATTCTAAATGTAGTTTATTTTTCACTTGATTTGTTCCTCATTTTGTTCGAAATGTTGCTAGTTGTAATGATGGTAGTAATGAAAATGTTACTAAGCCTAGGGTGAATTTTTTATCGACTAAGTGAAGAAGAGAAGCGTGAATTGATAAATGAGTGGTTGCGAGGGTAACACTGATGGGAAAAGGATGTTTTCTGGAAATGAGGCGATTTAAATCTAAATAGTAAATCAAATAAATCTGAAATTAAAAACAATAACATTGAAATTCATCACTCTAGAGTGTAATCATAATTAAACGTGGAGTAATTGGTAAATTGTAGGGATTCGAGGTCGCACAAGGGGAGTTGTAAACCCGAAATGCTTCTACCCTATTCCTGATTCAATTTAATTTCCACAAATTTTGGAAAATAATCACTAAATTAATATCTAAGATATCGTATAAATAAATTCCGACGAGGATAAATTAAATAACTAAAATAAAAATTTAAGAAATTTTGAATTTTTGAATAATTTAATAAATAAATTTTACGCATTTAAATACAAAATTTATTTATGGTAAATTTTTATCGAAACGAAATTTTCAGTAACATGAGATGAGCTGTATTTGAACCCAAGTTGGTCGTATTATTTATTATGTATAAGAGGACGTAAGCCCTTCTGCGGCAGTCTAGAACCCGAAAACGAAGCTCATCCAAGGAGTAGTATTGGAAACGGTGCTCACATGCTTGGATAGTTTTAGGTCATTGTGCACAGTACCAACGTGAGTTATATCACGGGCACATAATGGTGTAGCGAAGTTATGAGTGGTGGGTTACTGGGATTTTGCCATTTGTTTAAACCACCTTATTGTTGCCCCGGTAACGCCATACAAATATTACTTCGACTACCACTCGGCACCCGTTGCTAGGCAACGTTGGAAATGTGTTCGAGTGGGTGGATTGTCCGCAAAAAGTGAGCATTATTACTAACACTGTAATTGCTCGGACAACCCTCGGGTTCAACGACCTGTCGTTGGAAGACCTATGCTCGCTTTATTCTGTCCCTTATGTGAGAAGACTCAAAATCAAATTCATGCTGACCTGTAAGAATAGAACACTATCTCGACGACACGGTGAGAGTATTCACGACCTTCCGACGACCATTCAATTTTTAATCATATCGGGAACATACTATTTTAGATTTAACCACAATTACGATTCTATTTATTAAAATAAGAAAAATAATCAATGTGTCATGTCGGTCATTTAAATCGCTTTGTCCAGTAGACGTGCGGCTCTACGGCGGGCACGTTCTTTGCGTCCCGGCCGGTGACTGCCTGATGGGACTGTTGAAGAATTTTCGGCCGGTGTGGAATGGTGGATCTGATTCCGGTAGGACAACTGGGATGGGGCAAAGATAAGCGGGTAAGTTACCGCTTGCCCCTCCCGACTTGCAGCCAGGGCGACTTCCAGCCCTCTGATTTGTGTCCGGAGACTCTGGTTTAATAGACGCTCTTCTGCCCAACCCTTTTGAGCAGCTGTTAGGCGTTGGTGGATGGATTTGAGTTTAGCCGGACCCACCCAGGTAGATTTTATTTGCTGCACCTTCTTGGTGAGCTGAATGATTTGTTCATGGAGCGATTTGTTGGTCTGCTGGGCTCGGGATAATTCTTTTTGTAATAATTGAGTGGGTTCCATGACTAGTAAAAATAAGGTTAAGTATGGTGATTTATGATAAGGGTGTGATCGCGCCATATTAGCGTTACTTCAAACAAAATTCGTATAACAATGGAATAATGACAAATTTTTAATCAGGCAGAAAACAAAATAAAGACAATTTACAAATTTTAGTCCTAAATATCAATAAACAAATAATAACATAAAATCACAATTCACCCATTTAGTTTTAATTATCCATAAACAAATAATAAATTAAAATCAAATCGTCACCAATCGCAAGGTGGATTTCCTTAGGGGAATCGGCTCGCTACCTACTCTTCGGGTGTGTAGCCTGAGATCGACATCGTTGGTCTTTTGGTGTTGCGGGTCCGGGCCGCATTGGTTGGTGGGATCTGGTCCGGGAAGATCTGGTGGGGGTGCCAGTAGGAGTCAGCGATCCGACCCGCCAGCAAATCCTCTTCTACATTCGCCAGATGCTAGCGAGCTCGGGTCACCTGCAAATCCGTGTCTCGTTGTTGTGCCACCAGATTCTCCAATTGCTGCCGGGCCTGTCGATAAATCTCCTCTGACGGGCTCCATTGGGTGGACGTCCCCATCCCCAGATTATCCCGGTCGAGGAACTTCGACGGAGGGAAATCGGGACATTTTTCTTGCTGGTATTGGGCCCAAGCCCATCTCCAGCGATCTGCGAGGGAAATTGTGGAGTTGATGGCTAAAAGTAAATATCATTAACGTGAGTATCCGCCTATGAGGACACCTTTATAAATCATTATGTTTATTACCCCGTTACTTTGCTCTGGCGCATGCATAATACGATATCAAATATTGGTCCGCAAATCATCAATTCCGCAACAAAAATTCATTACACTATTATATTTTCTAAATCGTCTTTCATTGTCTCCCGTCTATATAACAAATCTGGAATACTCAACGGGTACTTCAAAATTTAATTATGCGTAGGGCTCCTTCACGAGCTTTTGGGGTTGGTTGATCAAAATTCCACTTCTCTCCGCGTTATTGCTTCCGTCATTTCAAAAAATCTGGGAATATTATGAAGATCAAATAGATTCGAACTTTAATTCGGACGTGGGGTCGGTAGTTCCCAGCTTTCTATTCTGCTAACAACTCAAAAAATTTGTTGCGGCTAAGGGGACATTGTTTCGTTATTTACCAACTGTGGTTCAGGTGATTTAATTAATTTTTTTTATAGACCAATTATTATACATTATAAATAAAACCATTTAACGATATTAGGATAAGAAAAACAAATAAAATGAACAAATAAGTTTATCGAAATAAATTACAAGTAGTTGCGGGGGTCAAATCCCCTGATACTTCTCCTTCCGAGGACATTCCCGATTTCATCGTTATTTCGTCCGAATTTAGCGAAAATTCCATGATCATAAAATAAACTTTCCAAGTGGATTTAATATTAATAATCGATTTATTTCGAAGAATCTCAGTACACTGAAAATGTTTATGTTAAAAGTTACCAAACGATTGTCGTATGGTGATATTTATATTAATGTCACTATTCGTATGTGGGTTGTGTATCTTGCCGGAAATGTCGAAATTCTACTGGTGGATCGGCAAATACGATTATTGTAGGAACTCTCTAATGGTCAATGGTCGACTATTCAAAACTTCATAACTATTGATTTTTGGCGATTATTGATAATTTGGAATTCCATCTCGTTACGCGCTTGGGTAAGTTCTTTTTTCTATTAATTTTCCTCACGTTAACAATTCTTTCTAGATAATGTTGTATGTCTCTGTTTATCATGCCGAGAGTGGATTTAAAAAAAACAATTCGTATTTATGTTATCTAGATCAATTGGAATTATTTTACCTGGTGCTTTGTGCTAGTTATATCAGTGCTACATATTCTGTAAGTGGGGTTAGTGCTTTAATTAATTTATTTTCGCACAATTTTGTTGAAGTTATAGGGAGTTCGTGGGTTCTATTATTACAAGCATCTTACGCGAATTTTGGAGGGATTATTTTGATTTACGATATGAACGTTTAATGGAATAAATTGATCCGCTCGATGAGTTTTTATTTGCTTTACCCTACTTAACTGAACTCAATGATGTTTATTTTGTTCCCACAATTAAATTTTAGTCAAATTCAATTATTAACGATGTTGTTCTATGAGGTTATTTAGAAGAATGCGTTTACTCGCCATACTGGGGAATGTACTTTGACTTGGAGTTAGTCTACTTTACTGAAATTGTTGGGTGAGTTGGGTTCAATTATTATAATTATGTATTAATCGGGTTTTTCCTCAATTATTTAATTAATTTGTGGTTCCCTTTTTAAGTCCATACTAATTATCAGTGTATGAGAAAAATAATCATTTAATTACATAGCGGCGTTCCAAAAAAAAACGCGTCGAACCCGATTGAAGGTTTTACTTTACTAGGAGTTTGAAACGATTTATTTAATAATGATTATAAATCTACAAATTTAGGATTCAATCGTATTTATCAATTTATTCCATTTAAGATTAACAATTTTAATTTATCTCATATCAACGATTTCATATTAACTTATTATCAACTATTTTATTTTATTTCATAACAACGATTTCGTATTAATTTATTCCCCGTACCCTTTCCCTTTAATAGGCCTTAAACGCATTTTGTGTTTATATTATATTTAATGAGTGCCCACTGGACTACTCGATGTGATGATTTTGAGCCGTGTGTAGAATGATTTAGGTCGATTTTACAGAAAACGAGAAAACGAGTAAGTAGCCGAAAGACTTCTTCCTTATTTCTCTTTTCTCCTATACGGAATGATATTGACGTTCCAACCCCTGCGTTCCGCACGCTGGGTCTTCACGGGCACAGATCATTGGCGATATTCCACGCACTTACACGAGTCTGAGTTGTATGTTGATTTTACTGACTTGCGATGTGTTTTGGCTGTGGGCCGGAAAAATTTCGACAAATTAATTAATTAATTTCATGAAAAACAATTTTAAACATCATAAATATTTATTAATATATATTAAATGCAAAATACAAAATTACTTGACCATAAAAATCCATTCCATTAAAAAAATTTCATAAAAATACATCTCCCCCCACGCCGACATCCAAGCAGAGCTCTATCGAGGTTGCGAGGATGTGACGGGGAGAGAGAGTTCCAAATAAAACTACTTCTCACCTAAAAATTCAAATAGATTTATAAGAATTCAAAATTGACTTTCGATTCAATAATGGTTAAATTTTATGTGAAAATGCATCGGTATTTATACCTATTTTCTGTCCCTAACCTCGCGTGTTAATTTTGATGTAGTTAAACAAAATTCGACCTTGTTATTTTCTAATGTATTCTTATCTTTATTTTTATTATTTTTTCATTTTTTTTGATAATTTTTTTTTTAGAATTTTTATTGAATTATTTCTAATTCAAATTTTTTTAATTTAAATTTCATTTTCATGAACTTTTTATTAATTTATCAAATTTCGGTCGAATTTGTTGGGTTTTCATGTTATGTTTGTGTTTGTATCGTGCGGATCTTGTTGCATTTTGTTATTATTTAATTTATTTTTATGTTTATTATTTTATATTTAATTCTCTTTTTTCTCATATTTGGTAGGGTTTAATTGATGTTTTAATAGGTTTATTTAAAATTTGCGTGTTATGTTTGCATGTGTGTTACCGATCCATTTAAACATTTTCCAAGGCCGTATGTGTTCTGGCCCAACATGAGGTGTATGGGGGAGATAGATACCCTAGAAGAGTATGGGAGGAGAAAGAACAGCTGAGGTTTCCATGGTAAAGCAAAGGGAAATTAAAGACTCGCCCGTACACCATCAGAAGTGTTTCCTAACAAGACTATAAAATAACCCTGACCATTTTTTTATCGGTAGACGATTCAACCTATTTTTATTTCATGCCTATATTTACCAATAGAAAATACTGAGACTAAATATTGCATTGGTTTTTTATTGCGAGTTTAAAATATCCCTGACTATAATGTGACCATCGTAGGCAATTTGAGCTAATTTTTATTTTAGGCTTTTTAATCAAAGAAATATTTTTTAGGCTTTTAAATCGATAAAATATTTTTAGGCTTTTGTTGGGCCAGTACAGTATTTTGTTTAAATGGATTGGAAACAGCACGCAAACATAACCCGAAAAATTCAAAATCGGACCCATGAACATCAAGTAACCACCTAAAAATGCGAGAAAACACATAATTTAACATAATAAATAGAAAAACAAAAAATTAAATTAAAATATTAACAAACGCACCAAGATATGCACCAATTGACATAGAAATAGCACGATAACAAAAATTTGACCGAAAAAGTGACAATTTACAAAAATTAAAAGAGTTCATGAATAAATTGAGCAAAAATAAAATAATTCTAGTCAGAAATGATTAAAATTATTTGTTAATGATTAAATTGTCAAATAAGTCGAAAAAATAATAAAAAATTAGAAATAAATTAGACACATAATGGCAAGGTCAAATTTTGTTTTAACGCATAAAAATTAACACGCAAAGTTAGGGTCACAAAACAGGTATATATACCAATCCATTTTCACAAAGTTTTAATGCTTTTTCACTTAGTGAATAGATTACTTTTCACCTGAGCAATTTTATTCAAAGGAGCAACTCTCAATAATTGTTTTCATACGGCGAAATCAAGTAACTTAATGTAAGCTCTACTTGCTCGTATGTATTGGGACCTCTTGTCGTATGTTGATATGCATGAACTGAATAAACTATGATGAAATTAGCTTGAAAAATATATGTATTATGAAAACGAACCTTCATTTATATGTTGAAATTTTTCTGGCCCACAGCCACACAACACACAAGATAGTAAACTAAAACATAACTCGTCACACTGTGTAAGTGCGGTTCCTCCGTCTATAGTGTGTGCCCGTGAGAGTTCTGTCGTGCGTAACGACGGATCTCGAACGTAAATATTATGTCCGCTATAGAGGTGGTGGGAAGATCGAGAATTGGTCTTTTGGCTGACTCTCTTTCACCCATCTCCCAAAAATTCGACGTAAATATGGATTCTATACATCGGCTGAAATGATCACACCGAGTAGTCCAGTGGGCACTCGTAAAATCTAATGTAAACACAATTACCTTAAGGCCAAACTGAGAGGGACGGGAGGTGGAATTTCGAAATCGATGTGATGAAATTATTTAAAGCATGAAAAGATTAAGTAAACTGATAGAAAATTAAGGTAGCAAAATAATAAATAACTAAACGCATTGACAGAGGATTCGAAATGCATTAGAGTAATAAATCGATATAAATTTAATATATCAAAGTAAATAATAGCTAGATAGACCGATAGAAAATTAAGGTAGCAAGTAATAAACAACTAAACGCATCGATAGAGAAAACGAGAGGTATAAAAGTAACATCTTCATTGAACGAGTTGCTAGAAAAGGGTTGAACGTATAAAATATTAAATAACTAAATAACTTGATAGAAGATCGAACGTATTAAAGCAATAAATTAACTAAAAGAATGGATAGAGAGAATTAAATGCACTAAAGTGATAAAATACCTAAATTAACTGCGTTAAATTAATGAAATAACTAAACGTACCGACAGAGAAAACTAGATGCATAAAATGATGAAAGAACTAAACGGATTAATAGGGACAATTAAAGATATTAACATAATAAAAATCACTAAATTGATAAGGAAGATTTACCGTATAAAAGTAGCAGAATAATCAGAGGGATTAATAGAGGAAAACATTGAATGCAATATGTGAATATGAATCGAAATTAATAGAGAAAAATTGAACGTATTGATAGCAATAAAATAACTGAACGAATCAAAGTTGATCGAGTTAATTCAAGACATTAAAGTGATAAAAGTAACTAACGAAAATTGATACTATTAGGGACAATTCGAGATGCTAAAATAGTAATGTAGATAACTAAATCAGTTGAAGTCGATAAAGATTACCAATCAGGGCAAAGGGTACAAAAATAGCTAAATAAACTAAGAATTACCTGAATGTAAAACTACCAAAAATAATCGGCGAAGTAAGGTTTCTAAAGATACGTAAACCACGTGTTAAAAGTCATAGACAAACTAAACGAATAAGAATCGATAACTATAATTAGTTGATACTAAAAGTTACAAGAATATTTACATGAATCCGAGTTGACCTTCAATAATACGCCGCAGTAGAAAAGTTGACAAAATACCACGGTAATAAAAACTAAATAACTAGCTTATAGATAAGAGTAATCAACACCCAACAACCAAAGTAATCATGTAATCAAATAAAACCGATTAAAAATTGAACGTAAAATTTTCAAAATTTAAATAGATCAACCAAAGCGATAATTGAGAAGTTAATTGTTCTAGTAGCAATCGATGGGGAAGCTAAACGTATCCAAACGTCCGTAATTGAGGGAATTGTCGAATCTTGGAAAAGCTAGTTAGAGATCCAGGTAACCGTATGAGGATTGTTGAGTCGGATAATTGAATGTATGTGAGTATGACCGAATATTGCCTGATTAAGACCATCAAACCATAGGCTGTAAATTATCCAAATAAATGAAAGATCGAGACGATGTTGAGCATCTATATCGCGTTGCCAGTGAAGAAAAATTGAGAGAATTGACGCGATTCAGTTAAATACTATAACGTATGCCAATCAACTGGAACAGCGACCATAAAATAATAAATTCAATAAAGTAATAGGTAGCTTCGCGACCGAACCGTGAATGGCGAGGTGAGATAAGAAAATAACTCCCAATCAACTCACTCAAGCAAAATTGAAGATTACGGTAGAATATTGGTCCAACCAACCAAGCGAGAAATCTAAAAAACAAAATATTAATTTATAATTCATGTTAAAATCTTATTTTATAATTAATACCAAATTCTCACTTAATACAATTGATTAGAAACCATTGATACTTATTAGAATTTGAATTACGATAATAAAATTGATTTTACCAGCCTAGCAAGACACCCACTGATAATTTCAATATAAAATCAAACGCGATCTAGTATATCACATCTTAAAGCATGTCCATTCCACGTCAGACATATTCTACCAAGAACCCTAAAGTGCAGGAACGAAATAACAACGAGCGACAGGACCGAGTATCTATGCGGGGTACCGACAAACGAGACGAGTTTCGACCAGGTATTACTTTAGTTAAAAGTTTTAGGTCTTTCTCTTAATGATCAACCGCAAATTAAAATCCGACCCAACTAACACTGACCTATAATTGCTCATTTCGCTACGTAAACGCAACAATCTGAACTCCCTATTACATGATGATTATAACGTGTAATTTTAGATTATGCAAATTCACATGGAGGATGGAACGACGATTCCCGATTGACCCTGCAGGTCCCTAGTAGCTCTGCCGCTCGGTATAGACAGGCGCTATGGGACCAGGGGTATGAACTGGCCACTTACGGAAGACTCAATTGGCCTCATCGACACAATGACCGCGGCGATGAAATAGAACTACTAAGTGTTGCTATTAAACGGGAACCGGGCAGGAACCCGGCACGAGAAGTGCGTAACCGAGCCAAACACAGCGCTATGAAGAAGGAAGAGTTGGAGAAGAAATACCATCGGAAGGCGGTGATGGCCAGACAGAGATTAGCACAAGTCAATCAAGACATCGCAAACGGTATTATTCCCAGCACTGATGGAGCTCCACCGGACTACGGGGTCTCGTTCGAACTTGACGACCCTAGGCTCCAACGAATGACTGCTCCGACAACTCTGATCCTACCGGAAGGATTAATTCACCCGACCCTTCGCCACAGACTCGGACCAAGGCCGCGAAACGAACATACCTATGCTCGCCGACATCCAAATTGGACTCTAACAAGCCGAAATCGTCGTATTACGGATTTCACAAAATGAACAACATCCTATGTGTGACTACCCTGTTATATTGAGAATAAATAAATTTTAGTAGTTCAACTGTTTTCGTTTTGTATTATCACGAAAAATTAAAATCGGAAAGATCTTAGCTATCATGAGGATAAAGACCCTCTTCACTTAAACAGTAATTTTTTTTGCATAAATAAATAAGTAATAAGTAAAACGCACTGATAACGAAAGTTACCAAATAAAATGATACCCAATAGAAATGTGGAACACATAGGAAGGAAATTGATAAATATGTTGATAGCCATAATGATAATAATTATCCCTTAACTGATTTTTTCTTTAACTTAGAAATGAAGGCGATGAGAATTCTGAATCATGAATTGAAGGAGCTCCCGCGGGAAAACGCACATCTACATCAACAACTTTTAAAGCAAAGTCGCGAGCTCCAAAGGATAAAGGCCACCTGGGCAGAACCCGAGAAAATGAAGAGCGTCTACCAGCGCCTGACAGCAGCCCAGCAAGGATGGAGAGACGAGAAGTCCTTGAACCAGGCACAACGAACACAAATAAAAGGATTAGAAGTTGCCCTGTCAGCGTGCCAGGAGGGTAGTGCGGTGACGTACCCCCTCGTTTTCGCACCGGCACAGCTGGCTTACCGTGATCAAGACAAGCAGAAATCGTCCAACAAGCGATTCCACCCGCACGCTAGGCTAGGTCGAACGGAACGTTTGCGCCGACGTGCCCAAGGTGAAAGTACAAAAGTGACCAACTGAAATTCGAGAAGCGATATGTTTAATAAACTGATGTTAAAATAAAATACAATTATGTTTTCTTTCGATTATTTATTTGTTTTTTGGTATAGTGAGTAAAGTGTGTGAATCAAATGAGAGAGAGGAAAAGTAAGGGACCTGAAAGATAAGACGGACATAGGCCTTCTAACGGCAGTCCGCTGAAACCGACATAGGACTAACCCTTAGAAGTTCTGATATCGGAACTCACCTTTGGAGGTCCTGTGACCAGTGGTTACCGCACCAAGGTTGCCTAGAAACGGGTAACCATTGGCGGGCGTCAAATTAATTTTGTATGCATTGGGGTGAAGGTCATCCTCACCACTAACCCCACACTTTTTATTCGATGAATTATTTTTTAGTCTTGGTGGGTTACAGGGTTTCATTGTTTGTTTGAACTAATCGGTGGTTGCCCTCGTAACGCCATACAAAATGATACTGATCGCCACTTGGCACCCGTTGCTAAGCAACGTTGGTAATGTGTTCAAGTGGTGGATTGCCCGCAAAAATTGAGTATCATTAGCTAATACTATAGTTGCTCGGACAACCCTCGGGTTCACGAGCTGTCGATAGAAGACCTGCGCTCGCTTTTGATTCTTAGGTCCCATTATTCTCCTATCTCCTTCAAATGTTAACCTACACTCTCATATCATTCATTGTTATTTCCATTTGCTTAGTCCTTCTTATTATTGTCCATGCTGATGATTATTCTTTGGCCTGTACTCCCTTTGTTATTTTAAATACACCCACATTATATCTTTCACCCTTATCCCTATTATAACTACAATGTTTCCCATTATTATTATTAGCATTATCATTGTTGCGATTATATGTATCACCTTTATTAATTGTTACTACTATTACCTATATTATTATTTTTATTCTATAACTACTATTATATTTATTGTTATTACTACTATGATTATTACTACTATTATTATTATTATCATAATTATTATCAATCATTACTACAAATACCATGATTATTATTATTATTACCATTATTATTATTATTATTATCATAATTATTACTATTATTATAATTAAAATTACTCTTATCATTAAGATTTTGTAGGGATCCTTCCTTATTCCTCGGCGTTAAAATTTTTTATTGATATACAACATTAGCCGTAGTCCATCTATATTTTTCGGTTTTCGATAAAGTATTTTTGTAAATTCGAAAATTTTAGCAGCGTTCCGCCCTTATTTTACGGTTCATCCCTATTCTACAGTTTCGACAAAGTATTTTCATTGACTCGGAAAATTTGAGCAGCGTTCCGCCCTTATTTTACGCATTCCATTTTTACGTTACTATTTTTGTTAAGTATCTGAATTAGTTCGGAAAATTTGAGCAGCGTCCCGCCCATATTCTCCGCCTCAACTCAAATTAATTAATTTAATTCTTATTTAAAAACATTATTTTAATGATTTTGGTCGTTCGGATTAATCTTTTTCCGATGGCTATTCATTTTAACTGTTGCAACGATTTCGCAAATTTCCCCGCTACCCATTCCCTCTTTTTGTCCTTCAGATTTATTTATGTTCATTTCATAGTTAATGAGTGCCCACTGGACTACTCGGTGTTAGAGATTTTGAGCCGATTGTTGTTAAAAATTTATGTCAATTTTACAGAAAACGGATGGTGAAGGAGCAGCCAATAAACTACTCATTTACCCTCCGATTTCCCCTATGTACGGATAATATTGACGTTCCAACTCCTGCGTTCCGCACGCTGAGTCTTCACGGGTACATATCATTGGCGATTTTCCACGCACTTACATGCATCTGTACTATGTAGATTTTGCTTTCTTGCGTTATGTGTTGGCTGTGGGCCGGAAAAGGAATAACAAATAATAATTTACCATAGCATTTGGAATAAAAGTTTCGATGCACTAAGGCTGTAGATATAAAATATTTATTCAGCATATTACATCGGCTACATACATTTGAAATTCATTGTATCCATTCCATAAAATTTACTTCAAAAATCCCATAAATTTAATTCGATAAATCATCTATAAATTCAATTAAAAAACAAAATTATCCATAAATTTAATCTGAAAAATCATCCATAAATTCAATTAAAAAATTACCCACAAATTTGATTCAAAAAAATCATCCATAATTCAATTGGAAAAACAAAATTATCCATAAACAAAATCATCCATCAATTCGATCTGAAAAGTCATACATAAATTCAATTGAAAAATTACCCATCAATTCTCTTCGAAAAAATCAACTAATAAATATTGCACCAGTTGAGAGTGATCGTGTTCAGGCAAAACACTTACCCGTGTTAATTGCCTGAATGCACGGCTCTCAACCAGCCATACAACCAGTTAAAATTTGTAATGAAATTTTTCTCCGAAAAATAAGACTGAAAATTTGTGAAAACACATCGGTATTTATACCTATTTTTCTCGCGTGTGAAATTTGATGTAGTAAAACAAAATTCGACCTTGTTATTTTCTAGTAAATTCTATTCTTTAATTTTATTATTTTTTGATTTATTTTATAATATTTTATTTAAGATTTTATTGAATTATTACTAATTCAAATTTTCGATTTAAATTTCATTTTAATGAACTTTTATTAATTTTTCAATTTCGTCGAATTTGTTGTGTTTTCTTGTTATATTTGTGTAGGTATCGTGCGAATCTTGGTGCATTTTGTTATTATTTTAATTTTATTTTTATGTTTTGATTTTATATTTATTTATATTCTCTCAGATTTTAAAGTGTTTAATTGGTGTTGTATATTGTATTTTAAGTTATCTTGGTGCTGGGTTTTCGTGCTGTATTACCGATGCATTTAAACAATTCTCAAGGATATTGGTGTGCTGGCCCAACATAAAACACTCCGGGCCCGTAAAATTGCGACCCGCAATTTCTTAAAGATCCAAGCTATGAACTATGCAGAGTTTACATTCTCCATTCAATTGGGTCTACGAGCTACATGGTCGTGACCTTAAAACCCACATGCATAAAAATAATCATACAGTATACATCAATATACGGTTTACAAGATGAAGTGAAAGAGGACATACAGTCCGGTCATGATCACACATAAAGAATAGTTAATAGTCTAAGGATTATTAGTTCATTGTTAATTATGAGTTCAATATTCAGTCACTTGGGTATTCGTCTCGCTGATGCTTTGAGTTTCTTGGTTTCTGATTGATTACTTTCTTCAGCAGGTTCTGATATTTTGACGATTCGATATCTGTTGTGCGATTTGACTTTGAGATTTTGTTTGGTTTGGGGAATTGACTTCATTAGATGCCGATTGTTTGGAAGATTGGCAGGCTTAGTGAATCTCGGATAAGAAGAATAGATAGAATGTTTAGTTTGAGACTTCTTTTTGCTGGTTTATTTAGGGTTTTGAGTTGTAAATTGACATTCTAACTTTCGTTTGTTGATTGTTTCTTTGCATCTTGAACTGGGTGAGGTTCAATTGGACTCTGTGGATAGCTGACCCTTTGTCATATTATCTAGTCTCGATTGTTTTATGATAATTGATCGTTCGGGATTATTCATGATTCTTTGAGATTGGTCTGAGTTTCTTCTTTTTAGTTATCCATTTTGGCTGTTTGTTCTCGATTTTCGGTTCTTTTTGTTATTTTGTAGGGTTTCTAAAGATCATCCATGATTATTTTAATATTGTTTCCTTGATGGGTGTTTCCTTTTCTATTGACTTTCGATTTGATTTTCTAGAGTTCTGAGGGTTTAACGATCTGTTTTTCTTGTGTTAATCCTTTGACCATTGGGTATAGTAGGAATTGATCCGTCCGTAATTGGTATCCTTTGGGGTTTCTCATATATCGTCATATTTGTTACAGTTAATTTTGCATCGATTGATTGATTGTGGGTTTTTCGACATCTTTCTAAGGGATGCTAGGTTGTATATATGGGTTTATTACTGATATCTTCCTTCTCGTCGCCAATATCATGCTGCTTTCGAACAATTTTCAGGTTCCTTTAATAAGGCTTGCTATTATTCTCTCTTGATTTTGGGTAGTTATTTGACTTTCTGTTTCTCTCCTTTCTTTATCTCTGTTGCTTTCATTACCGTATCTGGTTGCTCGTCTCTGTGATTGGGATTAATCTTAATTTGACATCATTTATCTTTTTTGTTTGTCTTCACTACGATTTGCAAGATTTCTTACGATATTCCATTTTGATTGAGTGCATTTCTCGTTCAGTCTCATCATCTTTTGTCTTGTCGTTTATTGGTATTGTCCTTTGCCTTCTCTCCTTACTGATTCGATTTATCTTTCTTGTTGTCGGGTTTGGATTGTTGGGTTGTTCTTTGATTTTTCTCTGGTCCGTTCTCTATTTGTATCCGGTGTTGAACTTCAGTCATGCTTGAGATTACTGTTCCGTGATATTCATCTTGTCTCGTTGGCTGCATCTAGTTTCACTCGCAATTGGACGTCTTTCTTGCTCTTTTCCTGGCTTTAATTTTGAGTCCCTTCCACTCTTTTGCTACATTTATTTCTTTGTCTTTTTAGTTTTTCCATTTAACTCAATCACCACAAATTTCGTTTCTCAGTTAGCTGTCCTTTGTTGTTATTCACCAGTTTCTCATTGCTTGATTCAGTTTTTCATCAAATTATTCTCCCTCGTCTTTTTCGTTAACTGACTTGATATTTGATCTATTTCTTCAATGCTTTCGTTTTGTGTTGGTGATCTCTTTACTATTTTGTTGCTTTATCTTGCTCCGATCGTGGATTTGTTATCGTTGTTTCTCATTTTCGTCTTTCATCTCATTGTTCTGGATTCTCTCCAAGTTTACTCTTGTCTCTGATTTCCTTGATGGCTTCGGTACCTCTTAATCGGTTTATTTCAATTTCTGATCTGCTTGATATTTGATTGGCTTCCATTTGATTGTTTCTCCATTTTAACGTAATATTGCATCACTTGTCTTTCTCATTCCCATCGTCTGATTTCTAATTTGTTTTCGCTCTTTGATTTATCTCCAAAGGGTCTTCACGCAAGGTGCGTATCCCTCCGCATCTCTCATCAATTACCGGATATATGTCGATCTCACTTGGCTATTGGGTATTGGTTCATATTTTGACTTGCTTTGTTCTCTCGATTTTGAATTTTCTGTGAGTCCATCATTTGTTTCCAACAGATTTTGTCTATGTTTCTTCATCTTTTGATCTTTTCTGATTGTCTACGTTATTTGACTTTGATGTTGTCTTATTTCTTTGAAGGCTACTGGATTTTACCTTTTATTACTCTCTCGGTTTTCTCCCTCTTTGTTATCTTCTAGGCTCTCTTTTATTGTCCATGAATTTTATTTCTCCTCTCTTTAACAGGGCTTTTATCGCCTTTGGTAATGCATATTCGGATTTCATTGCTCTTTTTACTAATATATTTTCATTGCTTTCGAATTTGTTTACGTCCATGATTTCGTTATCAGATTTTCTTTTTTTTTTCTCCAATTGATCAGTTTTGCTGCTGCTTTATCGTATCCTCTCCCGATTGCTCCAAGGATTGGGTTTAAATTTTGTCCTATTACTTCGATGTCTTCTTTAATTCCATTTGTCGTAACGAAATCTATTGCTCTTGTTTCTCGCGACATCATAATATAATTTAACATCGTTTTCCTTTATTGTCCTTCTCATTTAGAGTTGATCCTGTTTTTAATAACTATTTTTTGCTGTTCCGAATATTTTCCGGTCCATAAATATCGAACATCATTCCTGTTTCTTCTCGTATTACTTCATTGTCTTTGATTGTTAGCGGATATTCGTTTAATCATACCTCTTAATTGCTCGCTCTCTTGTATTTGATTGCTTTGTGTACTTTGACTATAATGGTTCGGTTTTGGTTGTCTCGATTTCTCTCTATTGGACAATTTTCAGCCAAATGTCCGTTTAGGTTGCAGTTGAAACAGGTTGTAATCTCGAATCTTGTTGTTGTACTCATTATCGCCCTATCTCTTGAATGTCTGACCCCTTGTGTTGGGTTATTTTATGGACTCTTCCTGAATTGGTTTGGTTTTTGTTGACCTTAAATTCTTCTCATTCGACAATTCTTTGACATATGACCGCTTTGATTGCAATTAAAACAGATTATCATTTCTTCTTCTTCTGTGCGAACTCTTCTATCACATCCTTGGCAATTCTTTAGTTGATAACCTCGATCAGTTCGGCATCCTTCTTTTAAACAGATAATACATACTGGGTTGTAACTCGCGTTTTTAATCCTGAAATAATTATTATAATTTATAAATTTACCTCTACTGTCTTGAATCCTCTTAACTGGCATATCGTAAATTCGTGATGGTTTTTCAATATATTGATTTGTTTGCGGGTAAATATCTTTCGTTTGTCTCGTTATTTCCATCACTACTTTCATTGGTTCTGATACTCGATCTTTTAACTCGGTTTGCTCATTTCTCTTTCGACTCTTTCTTCCATTGTGGTTAATATTTTCTCTTCCAGTACGATTTCCGTTTGCCATGTTTCAGCTATTTTTGTTCCAACTGTTTTTATTTCCGAATTTCCAGTTTCTTTTTGTCATTGAAATCTTCTTCGTTGCATTTTCTTTTTGAATGCATCTCCTGTACATTCCTCTTTAACTTGAAGATATTGGTTCTCGGCCCTTCATTTCCGGTTCATCGCGTACGATTTTGTACATTGTTGATTTTCTCAAAAATATATTTCTGTTTCATCCATGTTTTTGCTTGGCAACTCTTGGTTCATTTCCTCTCGGAGTTTTTCCATCTCTTTACTCGTACTTGTTTTCAACTGAATTGGAATTCCTAGCTCGGGTGATTTCACGTTGTTTCCTTTATCGATTAGCTTTTCCGTTGATTTATCATATTTTTCAGCTTCTGTTTCCAAACTTTCTAATCTCGTTGTAATCATTGGTTCTGCTATCGCTACTGTATTAAGTTTTCTATCTGTTGCCGCTTTTCACTCTCTTTGAATTTCAATAACATGGTCTATTTCTTTATCCTTGTTCTCCGTTTGTTTTGGTATATTTTCAGTTTCTCTACACAATGGTTTCCTTGATTCCGGTTTCTCGTAACTCGTTTTCTTGATTCTATCTCTAGTTCATCGGCTCTATTATTCGTCGTTTACTTGATCTCTTTATTCTTTGTCAATTATCTAAAAATAAATAACACTTCTAGTATATATTATTCTACATAAATTTCCGCATTAATTTATCGTACTACTCTCACTGCTTTTCCTTAATTCTTTTCTCTACGTCAACTTTTTATCTTTTTAATTTTTGTTTTTCATTTTAATTTTATTTTAAATTGTCTATAGCTCGTATCAATTATCTATTTGTTTCGTCTAAATTATCCTTATAGTCGCATCAATTATCTATCCGGTCGTATCAATTAACTATTTTAATCCAATAAATCATCACCATCATATCAATAATCGTCTCGTTTACTATTCTCCTTTATCTCTATCATTGGTCCAAAAACGTTCCTTAATTTCTATGCGCTATAGGCCTTTTTTTTTTAACTCTTCTCGTCTTTTTCCTTAAACTTTAACCACTGTTGCTCTATGGGCCTTTTTATTTAAATTCTCTTGTCTTTTTCCGTAAACTCTATTCGCTGTAATAATTTTTCTTTGCTTCATCTCCCTTCATTTTTTAAGTCTATTTTGAATTATCTATATCTCGTAACAATTATCTATTAATCTCGTATCAATTATCTATATAGTCTTATCAGTTGTCTATATAGTCGTATCAATTATCTATATCATAATATCAATAATATAAACTCATCATACTCATACTTTCATTCATTCCATTAATTGTTTTTCCTATGTCCCCCAAAAAATTCATTTACTTAATCCTCAATCGCTGGCGCTCTATGCCCTCTATGATTTCCGTTGGCTCTTCGGCCTTCGGCTTTAACTCTTTTACTGTCATCCGTGACCTTAATATCTATTCATAATCATATTTCATCTTTACTCATATCAATATCTTATCTGGTACTCTATGGCCTCTAGTATCTGATCATGATCATCCGCCTCTATTGCCTCAAGTATCTGATCATAATCATCCGGCCCTCTATTGCCTCAAGTATCTGATTATAATCATCCGGCCCTCTATTGCCTCAAGTATCTGATTATAATCATCCGGCCCTCTATTGCCTCAAGTATCTGATTATAATCATCCGGCCCTCTATTGCCTCAAGTATCTGATTATAATCATCCGGCCCTCTATTGCCTCAAGTATCTGATTATAATCATCCGGCCCTCTATTGCCTCAAGTATCTGATTATAATCATCCGGCCCTCTATTGCCTCAAGTATCTGATTATAATCATCCGGCCCTCTATTGCCTCAAGTATCTGATTATAATCATCCGGCCCTCTATTATCTCTCATTATTTTATCGGACTTGAGCTCAACAGTGACTTTTGGGTATGTTTGAGGCCTCACACTGACTCTCAAGCCATGGCGTCTTTTGGCCGCGCATTCTTCCGGTTACGCTTTACTCACCGCCATTCGGATATTTGGTACTCGGTGTGGGATCCGGGTTATTGTACCAAACTCCTCGCTGGGCAATAAAAAAAACATTCCCTCGGTACTCGGTGTGGGATCCGGGTTGTGTACCTCGAAGAATATAAAAGTATGGAAATGCCTAGACGTTCAATCAAGTTCCAAAAGCGGTTTACTTGATTTCCCGAATAGTGAAAAGAAAAGGAAGTGCTCAAAAGTGGGAGCGGAAATAAACTATCAACTCTCTGTCCGCTCCATCCATCAGATTTCTCGGCTCAATTCGAGCGCTCTCATCTGGCTTTAGTAGGACATTTTGAGTATGAACCATTTACCGGTTAGTTCACATCTCACCTACCGTTTGGCCCCGATACTCGGTGTGGGATCCGGGTTGTTGTATCGAGTGCCTCCCAGCGAAAAAAAAGAATCGTTCGATACTCGGTGTGTGATCCGGGTTTTTGTATCGAACGGCTCAGCGTCATCAGTCCCTTGGCTGATAACAACCTGAGCACGACAGTCCGTAGCTGTCCTCTGGTGCCTCACCACCAGCTAGGGAAAAAAAGAATATCTCTAGTACCTTTAACGTCTAAATCATGCGCATTTTCCAATTTTTATTTTTATTTTCGGTTTCCCCTTCACTTTCCCAATTCAAAAATTGTAGTAATCGCGTTGGTTTGTTCCCCAGAGAGGTGATCAATCTCTCGCCAGAAACTCCCCAACATTTGCGACGGATATCCTACTACCTTCCTCTCCTCGGGTTGATCAAGGTTCCCCATCGGAATAAGCGTACTATCGTTATGATAGCTCGGTTTTAAATCTTACTTTCCAGTATCATTTCCATATAATATAATATAAATAACATTATAAAATACACTAACAAAATGATGCATCGAAACTTTTACCGTACCTTATGTGTGATTTTTCAGCTTTCACTGTTTAAGTTGTGTTTACTTGTCCGCTCAGAATTTATTTAACGGCTTTCATGAAGTTTTCGGCTTTTTCCGTATGTTTTACACCTTTCGGTTGCTATTGTTGTGTCATTTATTATTATCATTAATCTCAACTCTTTCAATCATTATTTTCCTCTGGTTGCTAACTATTATTCTCGTAATTCATTATTATCTCTATTCCTTTATTTTCATTAATAACAAGCATCATCATTTTATTCCTCTATGCTCATTTCTTACTATTCATTTCATTTACTCCTGAACATTTCCTTTTATCTACGCCTAAGTTTCTCCATCATCTGGATTATCCTTTCGTCAATTTCTCTAACTTAATCGATTATCTGTTCTCGTTTAGTATCTAATTTGGCTCTACTTGGCCTCATGTCTTTTGTAATACTTACAATCAATTGTTCGTTACTTCCGCTAATATTTCTCATCTCATAGGAGTAGGGGTTCGAAATCGTTGCAACCTTTTCCGTTACTATTTTGATCTTTATTTAATTACTTTCAATTAATCGTTTATTACGTTTAGAATTGTTTTAATTGACTTGGTGATCACGTCTTATTTCAAACAATTTTAATCCAGTAATTTCTAGTTTTTCCAATTTTTACGAACCCTTAGACGACCCGCATTTTGTGGTTTCCCCTATTTCTAATCACTTTAACCCTCGTGATTTCCACCTTTTCCCTATTTTTATTATTTTAATTTTTATTTATTTATCTATATTTTTTTTTTTTTTTATATTTTTATTACTACTTCTACGGTTTTTTGGATGATATTTACACGATGATTCCATTGATTTATACAACCTACCATAATTTTATTTTATTTATAGTTTCCTGTTTCTTTGATTCTTACTCTACCAATATTGATAATTTTATCCCCACTTTCCTGTTGAATCGTTTCATTTTTTGAAATTTTTGTGTATCTAATATTTTAACTTGTTTACATATATTGATATTTTCCTCTCTTATTACAATACTCGTCATTCATGAGTTTTCCAAACTGTTGTTTTGTTTCATCATATTGTTGGAGTTCTCGGTGACTTCGGATAGAAATTATTGTCGATCTGCCTCCAAACGTGCTTTAAACACCAGTAACGAACTCCAAACGATGTAAACTTTATTGATTAAAACACTTTGTCTCCACTGATTTACAAAAATATTTACAATTCACTTTCAAAATTTTTAATTTCTTCACAACTTTCTGAATTCTAGAGTATTCGAAGGTTTTGACCCATTGTAACTGTTTATCAAAAGTTCATACGATTATAGTTCTATGTTAATTTTTGATCGTCTTATTATTCTACACAATATATCATAAATTAAAATTTTTGCCAAAGTTGTGACCCTTTATAACTTTTTATCTAAAGCTCTGATGACTAAAGTTCTATTGGCAATCTTGCTTGTTTCGTCGATTTCTACAACATATCAAAATTAAAAATTTTGACCAAGGTTTTAACCCTTTATAACTTTTGACCCAGAAGTCAGACTGCCATACTTCTTTAGTAAATATTGCTCAGCTTCTCAAGCTCTACAACATATCAAAAATTAAAAATTTGACCAAGGTTTTGACCCTTTATAACTTTTGACCCAGAAGTCAGACTGCCATACTTCTATAGTAAATATTGCTCAGCTTTTCAAGCTCTACAACATATCAAAAATTAAAATTTTTGACCAAGGTTTTGACCCCTTATAACTTTTGACCCAGAAGTCAGACTGCCATACTTCTATAGTAAATATTGCTCAGCTTTTCAAGCTCTACAACATATCAAAAATTAAAAATTTTGACCAAGGTTTTGACCCCTTATAACTTTTGACCTAGAAGTCAGACTGCCATACTTCTATAGTAAATATTGCTCAGCTTTTCAAGCTCTACAACATATCAAAAATTAAAATTTTTGAAGGTTTGACCCTTAATAACTTTTTATCCAAAGGTCGGAAGATCCTAATTTTATCACCACTTTTGCCACTTCATCGTTCTGTACAACATATTAAAAATAATTTTTTTTGACCAAGGTTTGACCCTTTTTAGCTTCGAACCTTTAGAAGATATAACCATGGTTCTATTGGCAATTTTATTAAGCTCATTCTTCTCTACAACATATCAAAAGTTATATTTTTGGTCAAGGTTTGACCCTTTTTAGCTTCGAACCTTTAGAAGATACAACCATAGTTCTATTGGCAATTTTATTAAGCTCATTCTTCTCTACAACATATCAAAAGTTATATTTTTGGTCAAGGTTTGACCCTTTACACCTTTGAAGTTCGATAAGATACGACTATAGTTCCATTGACAATAATACTCAACTCATCGTCCTGTACAACATATCAAAAATAAAATTTTTGGCCAAGGTTTGACCCTTTTTAGCTTCGAACATTTAGAAGATACAACCATAGCTCAATTGGCATTTTACTCAGCTCATCGTTCTCTACATAATATCATCGAACTGTTTTCTCATTGTCAATAAGTCGATGTTTTCCTTCGTTTGTTGTTAAGTTCCATTCTTTAGTTCACCCTCTCTCATTTTCTGTTTAATAATTAAACATTTGTTTTTATTTCCTTGGATTCTTTGCAAAAACAATCATTTTTTTTTTTTTTTTTTTTTTTTTTTTTTTTTTTTATTATATCCCATAAGCTTCAATCCCGGCTGAGGGTGTACTGACAGAATTCTCTGTTGTTTCTTAACTTGATTGTTTTGGTCTTTCCAAATAACAAAGCTTCAATCCCGGCTGAGGGTGTACTGACAGAATTCTCTGTTGTTTCTTAACTTGATTGTTTTGGTCTTTCCAAATAACAAAGCTTCAATCCCGGCTGAGGGTGTACTAACAGAATTCACTGTTGTTTCTTAACTTGATTGTTTTGGTTTTTCCAAATAACAAAGCTTCAATCCCGGCTGAGGGTGTACTGACAGAATTCTCTGTTGTTTCTTAACTTGATTGTTTTGGTCTTTCCAAATAACAAAGCTTCAATCCCGGCTGAGGGTGTACTGACAGAATTCTCTGTTGTTTCTTAACTTGATTGTTTTGGTCTTTCCAAATAACAAAGCTTCAATCCCGGCTGAGGGTGTACTAACAGAATTCACTGTTGTTTCTTAACTTGATTGTTTTGGTTTTTCCAAATAACAAAGCTTCAATCCCGGCTGAGCCCCCATATTTGTATGGTGGGTTACAGGGTTTCAAATCTTGCTTATCCTTCTAGTTGCCCTCGTAACGCCATACAAAATGATTCTAACCGCCACTTGGCACCCGTTGCTAAGCAACGTTGGTAATGTGTTCAAGTGGTGGATTGCCCGCAAAAATTGAGTACCATGTGCTAGTACTATAGTTGCTCGGACAACCCTCGGGTTCACGAGCTGTCGATAGAAGACCTGTGCTCGCTTTTGATTCTTAGGTCCCATTATTCTCCTATCTCCTTCAAATGTTAACCTACACTCTCATATCATTCATTGTTATTTCCATTTGCTTAGTCCTTCTTATTATTGTCCATGCTGATGATTATTCTTTGGCCTGTACTCCCTTTGTTATTTTAAATACACCCACATTATATCTTTCACCCTTATCCCTATTATAACTACAATGTTTCCCATTATTATTATTAGCATTATCATTGTTGCGATTATATGTATCACCTTTATTAATTGTTACTACTATTACCTATATTATTATTTTTATTCTATAACTACTATTATATTTATTGTTATTACTACTATGATTATTACTACTATTATTATTATTATCATAATTATTATCAATCATTACTACAAATACCATGATTATTATTATTATTACCATTATTATTATTATTATTATCATAATTATTACTATTATTATAATTAAAATTACTCTTATCATTAAGATTTTGTAGGGATCCTTCCTTATTCCTCGGCGTTAAAATTTTTATTGATATACAACATTAGCCGTAGTCCATCTATATTTTTCGGTTTTCGATAAAGTATTTTTGTAAATTCGAAAATTTTAGCAGCGTTCCGCCCTTATTTTACGGTTCATCCCTATTCTACAGTTTTCGACAAAGTATTTTCATTGACTCGGAAAATTTGAGCAGCGTTCCGCCCTTATTTTACGCATTCCATTTTTACGTTACTATTTTTGTTAAGTATCTGAATTAGTTCGGAAAATTTGAGCAGCGTCCCGCCCATATTCTCCGCCTCAACTCAAATTAATTAATTTAATTCTTATTTAAAAACATTATTTTTAATGATTTTGGTCGTTCGGATTAATCTTTTTCCGATGGCTATTCATTTTAACTGTTGCAACGATTTCGCAAATTTCCCCGCTACCCATTCCCTCTTTTTGTCCTTCAGATTTATTTATGTTCATTTCATAGTTAATGAGTGCCCACTGGACTACTCGGTGTTAGAGATTTTGAGCCGATTGTTGTTAAAAATTTATGTCAATTTTACAGAAAACGGATGGTGAAGGAGCAGCCAATAAACTACTCATTTACCCTCCGATTTCCCCTATGTACGGATAATATTGACGTTCCAACTCCTGCGTTCCGCACGCTGAGTCTTCACGGGTACATATCATTGCGATTTTCCACGCACTTACATGCATCTGTACTATGTAGATTTTGCTTTCTTGCGTTATGTGTTGGCTGTGGCCGGAAAAGGAATAACAAATAATAATTTACCATAGCATTTGGAATAAAAGTTTCGATGCACTAAGGCTGTAGATATAAAATATTTATTCAGCATATTACATCGGCTACATACATTTGAAATTCATTGTATCCATTCCATAAAATTTACTTCAAAAATCCCATAAATTTAATTCGATAAATCATCTATAAATTCAATTAAAAAACAAAATTATCCATAAATTTAATCTGAAAAATCATCCATAAATTCAATTAAAAAATTACCCACAAATTTGATTCAAAAAAATCATCCATAATTCAATTGGAAAAACAAAATTATCCATAAACAAAATCATCCATCAATTCGATCTGAAAAGTCATACATAAATTCAATTGAAAAATTACCCATCAATTCTCTTCGAAAAAATCAACTAATAAATATTGCACCAGTTGAGAGTGATCGTGTTCAGGCAAAACACTTACCCGTGTTAATTGCCTGAATGCACGGCTCTCAACCAGCCATACAACCAGTTAAAATTTGTAATGAAATTTTTTCTCCGAAAAATAAGACTGAAAATTTGTGAAAACACATCGGTATTTATACCTATTTTTCTCGCGTGTGAAATTTGATGTAGTAAAACAAAATTCGACCTTGTTATTTTCTAGTAAATTCTATTCTTTAATTTTATTATTTTTGATTTATTTTTATAATATTTTATTTAAGATTTTTATTGAATTATTACTAATTCAAATTTTCGATTTAAATTTCATTTTAATGAACTTTTATTAATTTTTTCAATTTCGTCGAATTTGTTGTGTTTTCTTGTTATATTTGTGTAGGTATCGTGCGAATCTTGGTGCATTTTGTTATTATTTTAATTTTATTTTTATGTTTTTGATTTTATATTTATTTATATTCTCTCAGATTTTAAAGTGTTTAATTGGTGTTGTATATTGTATTTTAAGTTATCTTGGTGCTGGGTTTTCGTGCTGTATTACCGATGCATTTAAACAATTCTCAAGGATATTGGTGTGCTGGCCCAACAGTCTTTTTAATCGAGAATTTAATTTTAGGTTTTTTAATCAAAGAAATATTTCTATGCTTTTTTATTGATAGGCGTGTTGGGTTAGTACAAGGTTTTGTTTAAATGGATTGGAAATAGCACGCAAATACAACATGCAGATTTAAAATCGGACCCATAAACATCTAATAACCACCTTGAAATGTGAGAAAACACATAATTAAAAATATAAAATGAAAAACCATAAAAGTAAATTAAAATAACAACAAAATGCACCAAGATCTACACGAATTGACATAAAAATAACATAATAACAAAAGATTTGACCGAAAAACTGACAATTTACGGAAAAAGAAAAGAGTTAATGAATAAATTGAATAAAAATAAAATAATTCTAGTCAGAAATAATAAAAATTAAAAGTTAATGAATAAATTGTCAAATAAAATCTAGAAAATAATAAAAATTAAAATTAAATTAGACACATAATGCCAAGGTCAAATTTTGTTTTATCGCATGAAAATTAACACGCAAGGTTAGGGTCACAGAACAGGTATATATACCAATCCATTTTCACAGAATATATGCTTTTCACTTAGTGAACAACTACTTTTCGCTAGAGAATTTACGAAGGATCAACTTTCGGCAATAATTTCCACAATACGTAATCAAGCACCTTCTATGTAAGCCCTACTTGATTGTATGTGTGGGAACTTTTTTTCGGATGTGTGAAAGGATGCAGAGAATGATATATGAATAATAATGTACCAATCTGAAAATATATGTTGTTTTTACGAAAGAGTCTTAAATGTCGAAATTTTTCTGGCCCACAGCCACACAACATACAAGATATTAATATATTACATAGCTAGTCACGCTGTGTAAGTGCGGTCTCTCCGCCTATAGCGTGTGCCCGTGAGAGTTCCGTCGTGCGCAACGACGGCCTCGGACGTAAATTTATATTCGTTTATAGGGGCAGTGGGAAGATCGAGAACTAGTCTTTTGGCTAGCTCTTTCACCCATCTCCCGAAAAATCGACCAAAAATCAAATATATACAAATCGGCTAAACTGATCACATCGAGTAGTCCAGTGGACACTCGTAAAATCTAATATAAACACAAGTTCCTTAGGATCAAATTGAGAGGTTCGGGAGGTGGAAACTCGATATCGATGTGACGAAAATAACTAAATCTATTAAAACTGACGAATGTAATTAAAGATATTAAAACTGACAAAAATAGTTAAATACATTAATTCCAGACGAAAAGTAACTGAAATATAAGTAAAGTAACTAAAAGTAATAGACATAAGTAACTATAATTAAGATGAGTGTAACGAGATGTAATTAAATGTAAATAAATATAACTACAGGATGACTAAATGTAACCGAATATGATTAAATGTAAACTAGATGTAATTAAGAAGGAATAACGGTAACTAAAAATAACTAAATGGAATTAAAAGTAGATAAATGTGTTTCAAGGCAATATAATTAGAGGGAATTTGAACGCGATTAAAATAACCATAACTAAATGAAACTATACATGACCAATAACTACCTAAACACAAAGGGATAACTTAAAAAGGACGAAAGTGATGAAAATTAACGAAGAATAAAGTATTATAACTGAAACTATGTAACTAAAACGAAATTTTAAGTAACGAATAAAGTGACAAAAATTATATAGGTTACTAGATACCGATAAATGTAACACAAAATCTCGAATAAATAAGTGACGAGCGACATACCTGAATTTTGTGAAATGAAAATAGGATGAATATTAATGAGTTGAATAAATTGCGAGACGATAAAAGGAGTAACTGACTCTGGAATAAATTGTTAAAATAACAAGCGATATAATCAAACTTAGAATAGAATTATGATGTCAATTTAGATAATCGTACTATTATAAACGCCACATCTTTACCCAGAACCCAGTTGAAACTAAATTTTACGTAAAAATACCTTTTAATTAAATTAACTTGATAATCACAAAACAATACTAGTAATAACGTAAAGCTGACAAAGTCACTGAATGAAATGTGATTATGAATTACACGATAAAAATCAGACGACAAGATTCATTTAAATCAGAAATAAGATATAATAATGTTCAATGTTCAAGGGATAAATCACCCAATGTCGGACGTACAGGAGAAAATAGTAGGAGCAACCTTCATCAGAGAGAGGGCATGGAGTCAAACACGTATGAGGAGTACACCACTAAGGATTTGTCGAGGACCGAGAGAGATTCGGGCGAACTTCACGCATAGGCACAATAAATATCGAAGAGAATAGCATGGAAATCATCGAATCCATAGGAATTGTCGACATTTCATTAACAATCGATAATACATCTTGAGATACACAGATACGAATGGATAAGGACTTCAGTACTGATTGATTGGGAAGGAGTTAGGACATCGACAAAGAGGCAGATTGAATTGGTGAGTCCGTTAACCAGGAATTAATTAACATCTATTTAGTACTGGATAGAGCAGGAGATCGTAGATAATTGGTATAGCATTGAGACTTAATTTGTTACGTTAAATGACAACGAATGGAGAAATATCGTGATTTATTAATACACCATATGGAACTTAAGTCGACAGAAATATAGCCCTGAAATAAAACATTAAAGGAGAGCCATAATAAAAAATAGATTAGCAATCAACCGTAGACCTGATTATTGACATTGTAATGTAACAGGTGGCAAGAATAAGCAAACAGCTGGCTCAGATCAACCTTCAATATACTCGAACAATTAATGAGCAATAGACTATAATAGAAATAAATTCCGCGTCGTAATAAAATAAAATTAGAAAACCAAATCATGTTAACTTTTAACCAATAATCAGTCACGAATAAAGGGGGGGGCGGGGTTTCAACTAGTCAAACAGTAATGAGTCAACACTTGCGACTATAAAAATGAAGTTGAAAACCTAGAAATTCATAACTACTGCTGGCGAATAGGGTGGATTTTTATTTATTTTTCTAGGGTTTTGGTGCATCTACCCCCTAAATGCCATCAAGATTATTATTCTATCCCTCCTATGTACCCATGGTGATTGCCATGTTGGTACTGTACATAGGGGTTGAAAATTCATGAGCAGGTGAGCTCCATTTCTAGAACTACTCCTCATGATATTTTCACTTTCGGGTTCTGGACTGCCGATGGAAGGTCTTACGTCTTTCTCTTTTATTATCCTGGTTCTTACTCGTCTATTCTTACAATTCTCATACTTATTCGTCATCTTTACCCGTTACTTATAAAGGTATCCTTCAAAAGTTTGGGCAGCGTTCCTCCCTTATTTTTTGGTAAATTTCCTATTTCACTTGTTTAATCACGGTATCGACTACATTTGTCCTAGTTTACCTTTATCTTTCCCTATATTAAAAATTTGATTAGCAGTTCCTTAACTCTCGGTACATTTCCCATGATTTTAAGTAGTTACAACCCTCTGCGGTCACTTTAATAAACGCTACTCTCTTCTGACAGATTATATCATTCAACTATTGGAAAAATGCTTTCAACTTTATGTTCCTACACTATCTTATCCTTTTCTACTTGATTTTCCGATTAATTTTCCGACCATATTTTAAATTCTCAATACAAAACTTTATTCCCCCTTAACTAAAGTCGCACTTCCCATGAATTTAGATTTCTCTGCTCACCACGACCGACGTTTCCATCAGTCGTTGTGAGTTGTTTAACGATGCCCTGTGGGGAGTGTCCTGTGCCATTTTGCCAGGCCCCGTCGCGGACAGACCAAGATTTCAGACAAGCTTGACCCGCGATCGCAACCAGGGAACTCAGTCCACCAGCCGGATCACCGATCTGCCTGCCTGATAACTATTACAATACATATGTATAAAAAAGATTTTAGGGGGACTTGTCAGTGGCACCAAAAGATTCCACAACCATCCAGAATAAAATCAAAATAACAAAACTTTAACTGCGAAATATATATTTATACAAAATAACAGTACTTACAATCCACGGTCATGCAACCAGATTTGAAAAATTGGCATAAGTTGGCATAAAAATTTTCTACACAGTCGTCTCTAAGAATTTTGTCTAAGAAATTTTGTCTGACTGTCTGACTGTCTAAAAGTCTGTTAGAAATTATGAAAATTACTGCCGTATATAGTGTTTTTGTACCTGTGTGCGACCAATAGGCGATATTTCACCATTTTTAGGGTTTTTTAATTATTTTATTTATTTCGAAATATTTTTGTAATTTTTTATATATTTTTCTTTATTTTTTGATATATTAATATTTTATTGTTGGATTTTATTTTTATTATTATTTTCTTACAATATTATTTTTTAACCCCAATATTTTGTTTTCTGGTCGCCTCTTCTGCCTGTGTTTTTGCTAAACCTTATTTCGCAAGGTTTTGGCAGTTTATTTCATTTCACGTGTGTTTCTTTCTGCAGCTGTAGGCTTTTTCAAGAATTTTAATTAATTACTTGTTTTATTTAATTTTGTTATATTTTTAATTTTTTTTAATTAATATGTTTTATTTTATTTTTGGTCTCTTCTTGCGGTGCGTGTTTATGTTACAGCAGCCATATTGACAATTTTTAAATGACATTAATTATTTTGTTTTAAATTTATACAATTTTCACCTTTTTGTTTAAATTGGTTTTGTAATTTTGTTTTAATTTTGGCTCTGAGCCCAACACTACTGATCATGTCTAATTCTCGTCAACCATATGTCGACAGCAGACGCGACACAAAGAAACGACTGGGAGACCGTATCCAGAATCGACTATCACCCAATTACGCGGTTATGGAGGACACTATTGAACTTCAACGAGGTATTACATTTTTGTAATCACCAATTTACCACTTAAATACGAAATTATGTTCACCCATCATAAATACGAATTATGTTCACCCATCATAAATACGAATTATGTTCACCCATCAGACAGGCGACGATAGAACGTATTTTCATGACCACCCCACATTTAGCAAATAAATTTTAAGAATAAAATTTTGAAATTTAATACTAATCATATGGCTTATTTAGACCGCAGAGATCCAGACGGAGGATGGAGTGACGACTCCCGATTAACATTACAAGTACCGATCGATTCTGCCGCCCAATACAGACAAGCACTATGGGATTAAGGATATACCTTGGCCACTTATGGAGAATCTGGTTGGCCACGACGACCAAACGATCGCGGAGACGAAATCAAACTACCCAGGATAGCGATCAAACGAGAACCGGGTAGAAATCCGGCACGAGAGGCTCGTCAACGAGAGGAATTCACCTTGATGAAGATGGAGAGTCTGGAACGAAAATACCGCCGAAAGGCGAATCTGGCCAGGCAACGATTAGCACGCGTGAACCGAGACATCGCGAGCGGTCTGATTCGCAGCACCGACGGATTCGCTCCAGACTATGGAGTTTCATTCGAACTGGACGACCCGAGATTGCTACAGATGACCGCACCAACAAAACTGATTCTGCCGGAGAAATTAGTCCAGCCAGTTCTTCGCAGTCGACTCGGACCAAGACAACAAGGCGACCATGCATACGCCAGCCGACATCCGCAATGGACTTTCGCCAGTCGTTCGCCGAAACGTTCAACCCGAGGGTCGTGACGGACTCGGAAAATAATAAAATGTGTATTTGTTGAATAAAAGTTAATAATTAATCTTGGACTGTTCAATTTGTTCTATTGAATGACATAAAACCTATCATAATACAAAGTGAAAAAGTGAGTTCGAATTATTTTATTTAGGAAAACATGACTTAGTGATATAAAATATAAATACGACAGGGGAGAAAGGTGTTGAAGTTCAGACAAACGATATTGAATTAATTTAAATAAATAAGGTGACAGGTGATGAGTAGTAAAAGCTTTGTTGGAACTGATATTGCTTACAAAAATACTTAAGACAGGGGCGGATGAAATTTATTAAAGTGTCAAAACCAACAATGTTAATGATAACTGTTCAAATATTTTTTTTAAATTTAGGAATGGAGGTGACAAGAGTTCTCAGCCGAGAGGTGAAGGATCTTTGACGAGAAAATCTGAATCGCCATCGACAGATTCTACAACAAATCCGAGAAATCCGGCAAATAAAGGCCACTTGGGCAAAAATGGCAAAGATGAAAGAAGTGTACCAACGTCTCACCGCGGCCCAACAAGGCTGGAAGGACGAAAAGATGCTCAACCAAGCCCAACGGACTCAAATAAAAGGCTTGGAAGTCGCTCTGTCAGCGTGCTATGAGGGAAGTGCGGTGACATATCCCTTGGTCTTCGCCCCGGCACAGCTGGCCTATCGCGACCAGGACCCAGCGAGACATCCCAACAAACGGTCCTATCCGCATGTCAGGCCTGGCAGGACTGAACGATTACAAAGACGCGCCCAAGGCGAAAATAAATAAATGATTAATTCAAGTTTAAATTGCACGATAATACAATAAAATGGTGTTTTAGATATTTTGTTTATTATTGATAATTAATATACACGAGAAATTAATGAGGAAATGTTTAAAGGACCTAAAAGATAAGACGGGCAGAGGCCTTCTAACGGCAGCCCGCTGAACCCGACATAGGGCCGGACCTTAGCAGTTCCAACATCGGAACTCACCTTTGGTGGTCCTGTGACCAATGGTTGCAGTTCCAACGTTGCCTAGCAACAGGTAACCATTGGCGGCCGTGAAATATTGTATGTAATGGGGTCAAGGTCACCAACACCACTAACCCCACAGGCGATTCAAGCCAATTTTTATCTTAGGCTTTTTATAGAGAGATAAAAATACCTCCTCACTATAGTGTGATCATTTTTGGCGATTTGTGCCAATTTTTATTTTAGGCTATTTAATCGTTAGGCGATGTAAGCCAATTTTATTTTAGGCTTTTTTATCGAGAGTCAAAAATACCCCCTGATTATATCGTGACCGAAAAAAATTTGTGGATGAAAATTTTACAATAAAAAATATACATTAAAAAAAATTTCTAAAATTCGCGCGTAAAATAATTTTTGAAAATTTTCGCCAAAAAATTCGAAAAAAATTCAAGAAAAATAAACACAAAATCAATTATCTTAATTGCGTAATTATGTAATCAAGATTAATTATGTAATTATGTAATCTAATCTGATTAATGTGGGGGATACTGTGGATTTTGTGTGTGGTTCCAGTGTCCGCTTAACTACCTACTGATGGCCGCAGTGTCTTGTGTCATCGCTCGGCAGGTCCCCTTAACTTATTTATATTCACTGGTGAATCGATATTCGATTCTCTCAGTTAAGTTTGATGGATGTCGTGTGTTTCGATTTATCGTTTTCCACCCCTCGACGTCTACTAGGACAGGTCGCTGATATCGAAAGTAGGACTTCGTTGTATGTCACCGAGACGTTCATGAAAAGTGAACCGAGCGGTAAGAGGGTAAGATGCAGGAATATCGTCAGAGAAAAGGGGACAACATTATTTTGTGTTTAAGTAGGGAAATTGAATTTTTATTTAACTCTTGTCAATTATTATATTATCAAGGGTACGACTAACGATAGAAATTTAGGTCAACGAAAGTATAAAATAGGGTTAGATCACGTACACTGTTTGATAATCATTAATATAAAATGATACATTTTTGCATAAATCTGTGAGATGATAATATAGAGATGTATGAACGGTGGTAACTGTGGTGACCATAGGAAAGCAAATATGAGTGGTTGGACTAAAATAAGTGCATTATGATAATGATTGCTTTTCAATTTACTGTAAGCTAATATTATATGAAATAATAAATTTTCCATAAAATAAGGGAGGAACGCAGGGGAGATACCTTAATAAATAAAGAGTAACGATGACAAATTGATATAGGAACTGTAGAAATAGATGAGTATGGATAAGGGTATAGAAAGAAAGAGGCGTAAGACCTTCCATCGGTAGTCAGGAACCCGAAATTGAACATATCATAATAAGTAGTTTTAGAAATGGAGCTCATCTGCTCATGAATTTTTAGCTACTATATACAGTATCAGCATGAGCTTGCTCATGGGTATATAGTGGTAGGAATAAAATTGCCGGTGTCTGGGTGAGACAGCATAGACCCTAAGGAAAGAAGGCATTTAGATGAAGGAAAATAAGTTTGAGTAAACTTGGAACAGGTTTAAACAAATTAATTCCTCCCAGTACATCAAAACAATGATAATTACAACATTAATAAATAATAAGGGCCGGATTTCGAGAACCTTATAAATGTATTTTTCGGTTATTATAAATTAATCAAAAGACAAGCATACATTACAAGAGCTTAACTCGCGACAGAAAGATGTATTAACTGTCGAGTACGATAGGAGAAGAATGGGATCTTAAAATTTAAATTGAGCACATACTTTCTATCGATAGTTTGTTGGACTCATGGGTCGTCCGGTTAATTATAGCAATAGCGATAGTGCTCACTTTTTGCGGACGATCCCCCAAGCGATACCAAATGGTTAGCGAAGAACATTTGTATGTTGTCTGAAAAAAAACTATTTTCAAAATCAAACTCTCAGAAACCCATCAATAGTAAATTTATGATGTAATTTAATTATCAAAAATTGATAGGCCCCATACTAGCTACACCACCGTAAAGTGAAAGGCTTAAACAACAAAGCCAGAAAATGCAAAAAATTAGACTCTGGAAGGCAATATATAATCACTAATCGTGTTAACAGAATTATTGGTAATCTACATCCAAGGATGAACTATGTGATGGTAAATATAAAATAAACTTTTTGAGTTAAAAATTCGAAAATTCACTACAAAAGTAATGGACCTTCACCACATTGCTAAGTAATAAGTGGTCATTTCTAGAATAATTTTGATTATTAATTATTAACAAGTTAATGGAATGAAATCTTAGACAGGGTTTAGAATCTATATCAAGGACGCGGATGTTGACGGAAATCAATTCACGTTCTTGAATACTGAATGATTCCTCTCATTGTAAAAAAATTTCTGGATGTTGGTTATACATTGGGGTGCAAAATCCTTAATTTATTCGCATCAAATTGAAAAATAATTATATTTTTCATTTCAAAATCATAAAATAGTGACAGAATTAGACAATACTGCTTCATATATAACCAACAATAAATATAACTTTATTTTCATAAAAATAACGTGAAAACGACTGGGTAAAATGATATATTCCAAATGTTGATAAACAATAAAATTTCTGGGTTCAATCGAAATAAATTTATTAATAATATCACAAACTTCAATAAACTAAACTAAAAGTACAAAATGTAAAAAATTTATAACATGATCAACTTCATATTCATCAAATCGAAAACAATATCGTGTTGCCTAAATAAGCTGTAAAAAAATCACAATTATCATTCACATCGTTATCATATCAGCACCGCATTTCAATAAGGAAAATATTAGTAATAATATTTTTAATGCTGCAAGTAGAAAATAATAGTAGAATGTAACTGTCTGAGGCTGACAAATAATTATCTTTCAATACCAACCCAATCATATTCATTCACCATCCGATAAAATAACACAATCAATTGTAATGTCTTAGGAGGATTACAGGTAGATTTCTTGTGACGATATTAATATTAATAATAATTATTATTATTATTATAGCATCGCTGTTATCATTGGTAGACGAGTGCAGAGCGATTCAACAAATTATAAAAGAATAATAAATATGTACAGAAAATCGCTGAATCCATTTACATAAAGAGATGCCATAAAATCTGAGTATATCTATAACAAAACGACAGAAATCAGCAAAAAAAATCACAATTATCAGTGTTAATTGGTTTATATTCCATTTCTGCAAATCAATCAATACGAGAAAGGTCCAGTGAATATATCTATAAATGCAATGGTTAAATCAAATGACAATTTATTATTATTTTAAAGAATATCTCATCTGCAAATCATAAGCAATTTATCACAAAAGCAAGGCATAGAGGAGAAATAGATGTCATTGAAATAACAATAAGTCAATCTGAACTTCGGTGATAATTTCGAGAATGTGCAATTTGATGAAATGTAGAATTGATATTCCGGTTGTTGCTGTTGTTGTTGTTGCTGCTGTTGTTGCTGCTGGTGGCAGTGCTTGTCGAACGGGTGCAGTCAATACTCACGGCAACAATTGCGATCCGGATCTGTTTTTCCTCCGGTGACAATAAATGCTGGTCTGTGAAATTGACTGTCAATTTGTTACTAGAAGCATTGAGGGGCCAAAGCGTCGTGACAAATGACGAAGCACTGAGACTGGACTGGCGAGCATCATTGACATACACAGACTCAACACAACAACAGTTGTTATCCAACCAGAAATCAAAATCACAGTCCGCTTGAATGCCATGTACCAACAAAAGAATTGGCGTGTCAATATTCGTCATGATAGAACTGTCGAGGAGAAAATCAATGTGGAATTCTTTCTCGAGCACACTGACCCATTGATGGGGAAATATTATGCAAATCTGTTTAATAAAATGTTTTGTGAAGTACCGAGTAATTGTACGATTAAGAGAATTGATGAATGACATGTGGTAAGTTCGCAATAATGCTAGCAAATCAACATAAACAACATTAGATAATCGGTTTCCCATAAACATGTCATTGATTAGTGATGACCCAGAAAGATTGTCGGCAATTCTGTAGAAATTCGTGCCAAATTTGAGCAACATGCTGACAACATCGACCCGACCATTTTCAATGGCGAAATAAAGGGCGGTCCGAGATTTGATTCTATAATCGGTGAATGCACTGTAATCTAGTAGCGCTTTCACCGCGTGAATGTAACCTAAACTCGAGGCCAATATTAGAGGCGTTTCTGCGTCTGTGTTGTCAGTGAAATCTGGTGGAGCACCATATCGGAGAAGCAAACGAACAATATTAACTCTGTTTTTTGTTACAGCTAATTGTAATGGAGTTAAACATTCGGGTGTGAACTTCTCATTCCAATCAAATCTGACTCCATTTTGAAGAGCATTATGCAATAAATGATACTTATCCATTAATATTGAACATTTGAGGTCCTCAAAATTGTCAATACTGATCAAGTCGGAATCAATTTGAACCTTTGGCATATTGAAAGTACAAACGGTTCCTTGTCTAATATTTTTAGAATACACATGAAGCAAATCAGTGTCATTGGTCACAAATCTTTTTTGAAGTGAAGGCTTTTCAAATGATTGGTCAATTTTATCTATTATTTTCTGAACATGGGGTTTCACTGAGAGAGTAGGATTTATCAATTTCGATTCCGTTTCCTAGAATTATTCTCCGTTAGACCAAATCCATGGAAAATATCCATTAATAACTTTAAATTTGTCAACTACTTGCAGATATTATTTGAAAATAAAATAACAATTTAACATAATTACACAATTTATAAGGTTTTCACGTGACAAAATGTTTACAAAAACAATGAATGATAAATTATTATTGACAATGATGCGGCGTTTCATCATATTCATTTATTTATTGTTTTCTGTTTTTGTTGAATGAAAATTAGTCTCACAGATTGAAAGCTCGCACATAATCAGCACATATTTTTCTACATGGTCTAGTTTTCAATTCAATCGAGCTTAAAACATTTAATAATGTTTCATTGGTAGGAGTGCACGTATCCTTCTCTTTTCAGAACTATGCTCAGAAGTGCCACATGAGAACAAGTGCCTATTACCGAAATGTCTTTTATGTAATGAACTAAATTAATGTATATCTATCCATATCTGTTGACAATATGCTATCTTTGTATGCATGTCTTTAGGAAATGGTTAAATAAGTTCCTGTGAAATGATTTAGCTAAATATTTAGCTGATCCATGGAACAGAAAATATATAAAAATCAATTTATAATTTTTTTTATAATCATTAAATTATGTCATAAATAAGATCCCTACAAATTCATTAAACTATTGGTACGACATGCACGGGAATTAAACAAATTCAATTATAGCTACGATCAACGTTCCCTCTAATATTCTTTGGGCGTGCAAAAAAAATTGATCAAAAAAATGTATATAAAAAATTATTCGCCGAATAGATTAAATTAACGTGATAAATGCGCACCTGTGCAGCTTAAAGGGAACGTTTTGATATCAGAAAACATTCATGTGATATTGCAGAATATTGAATGTTATGTCTAATCTGTTGACTTGTCAAGAATGGAACAAATATTAATTTTATTCTTCAAATTTGTATAAACAAAAGTTACAAAATATTATGACTTTTTTTCGTGTTTCACCTCTGATTTCTTTATAAGTGACATAATATTGTCTACAAAATTTAACTGTGAATCAGATTTAGTAGTAAATATCATAAAAGTTACAAAATTTTTATTAGAAAATAAATTGATTTATTAGATTGTATAGACATTATATAATCGTATATAATTATGCATTTCTATATAAATGTTACTCTTGGGAGAGAATTTAGTGGATAATTCAAACAAAATGTAATAGTATTTTTATTATAAAAATAAGCACTGTTTGACAAAAGTTATTGTACAAAAATAAGCTCAGTTGTTTACATTGTCATAAATGATTGGCCCTTTAATTGATGCTCATCTACAGTAAATTTGACCTAAGATCCCACTTATAATATAGAAACTATTTCAGATATCTGTTATTTTTCAAAAAAATTAATATAATTATATTATGGTATAATACTTTCGAAAAATATAATTAATAATTTCATCTACTTATCCAATGTTATCCTCCACAGAGAATTTTGAGAAATAATAATTTTAGATCAAATATTCCACAAATTCTTTTAGAAACTCTACTTAGACATTCACTACCTAATTATGAACTATTGCTACTAAATCCAACCAAACCCCTATCTATATTCCTTCCAAAATTTCTAAAGTTGTTACGTTACTAAAGCATATGCAAAATGGCATCATAATTCATTGAATGGAGCAGTAAAAAAATAAGGGGAAATAACCCTGGGTGACTAAATAAAGGAATTAAACGAAATATAATTTAATCAATCACAATATCAGAAAATTTATCAAATGAATCATATTAATTTCAATTGGAAATATTTTAAAATTACAATATGTATAAATTTTAATATTTTTGAACGACGAATTCTATGAAATTTATCGACCAATCAGAGCTTTGAGTGATTTGATTTGTCGGCTTACATTTAATAATAAAAACAAGAAATTTGTGTTAACCAATCATAATTTTACTGAAATAAATTAAATTACCTCTTTTTGAATAATAGATTCTTGAACTTCAAAATCTGTAGAAATAGTCTGAGTGTACACTGACTGCTTTGAAGATTCAATATTAATGACATGTGCTGGTGATATTTGAACAGGAAAATCATCAGATTGATTAGTATTAGGTGAAATGCTGTAATTAAATAAACTGATATCATCATTCGATGATGATTTTGATGCTATTGTATTTTGTGATTTTTTGAAGCTACCAGTTTTCATAAATTCCGCTGTCATTTCAAAAAGATTTGATTGATAAAATTTATTTTTTTCGAATGAAATTGGAACATCTTCAGTCTTTATAGCTGTTTCAACAACCTCCGTTGTTTCCTCAATAGTTATATTGTCTGTCTCATTTTCTGTACTTTCAATAGGCTTATCAGAACCTTCTTCCAAATGTAATCTTTTTCGTGTTTTCACTCGGGAATAAAGATCATTTTTAGTTAAATCAATTTTCCCATCTCTAATGTCATCAAAATATTTGGTTTTCGTTGCTACAACTTTATTAGATGGAACATATTCATAACACCCAGAATTACGCGATCGCATAATATTATTTGATATTCTACTACTTTCTTCAAATTTATCATCAGATATTTTGTTTTTAAAGTCTTCAATTAAATCAAGAACATTTGTAAGATTTTCTTCGGGTTCCCAACTATCTTCTGATTCATCATAACCCTGCCACTGAACTTTAAAATATGACTTTCCGTTACACATTTTATGACCAACTATTTTTTCAACTATATAAAAATTATCAGTTCGACTATCTTGACTCTTTTTATTATTTGATTTTTTATTAGACCTTTTACTACAACAACTACTACTTCGGCTTTCGACTTCACAATGCGACAAATTTATATTCTTTTTTTTGTCATCAAAGCTATCCACTTGTTCATGAAAGTGCCTTTTGTTGTTTTTGCCTTGCTTTCTAGCAGACATTGTGCGTATAAGTATAGATTAACAGCTGTATTACGGCTTCAACTAATTTGATTTACTATAAAACATGATTTATTTAAATTTTAAATTATTAAAATATCAATTAATTTATCAATAATTCATTTTTAAAATTATCAGAAAATATTAAATTTAAATTTTTAATAACAAAAGTATAAATATTTATCCACTGTAAAACAATTGAATAAGTAAAACAAATGTGAAAAATTAAGCGTGAAGAATTAAGCGTTATCTTTTAATAATAAATGTGAATGAAAATTATAATTTATTAAAAAGATCTTCAAATTCTTGTATAGTTACACAACCATTTTTATCTTTATCAATAACGCTCAGCATAAGTGATAAATCATGATTAGTAATATCAGGCAATAAAGTTCTTAAAACGGATTGTAATTCCACAATCGTAATTACGCCAACTCCTTCTCTGTCAAAATTTTTAAAAGCTTCTCTTACTTTAGATTGTTGTTTTTCTGATTTTTCAAGTAATAACTGAGGCTCTAAAAGTCTAACAAACTCTTCAAAGTTCAATGAATCTTCCATGCCTTTGTTAAGTTTCTTCATTACGACTTCGACATCTTCTTTACTAGATGGCTGTTGCAACAGTTTTAAAACTGATCTTAGTCCAGATGCTGAAATAGATCCAGTGTTATCTTTATCAAAAGAAGTAAACGCCTCATCTAGTTGTCGTAACATTTTTTTCGATAATTTAGATGTTAATTTGGACGCTCGCATGCGGTGAGAAATACAATTAGTATAAAACAAATAGTTAAATAATCTATAATTTATAATCATTATGCTTATTATTATAATTTAGTAATATTATTTAAAAATATAATTAAGTGTTTACATATTTATTCTACTTCTAATACAAGCTAGTTTTTACTTTTATTTGTATCAAATATCGGAGATATCAACTATATCAAATGGAAGATAAAATCTTGCTTAATCCAGTTTTCATCTTGAATAGTAGAAAAACATTTAACAGCTTTACTTGGATCAGCATATGCAGCTGTCTCTTCACTACTTCTCACTATGGAAAATCCTATTGACTTCAGTGCAGTATTTGACCACGTAAAACTACAGTTTTAAAGTGATTGTCTTCGAAATCAACTAGTGTTTCGTTCATTAATGACGTTTTCGATATATTGATGTTGAAGGGTTATATGCATATCTTATGAGCCCTAAGAACGGTATGCAATGTAACACAACAGCAATAATTATCCTGATCAATTAGGTTTAAAAGTTTGTTCTGATTTTTTATATGCCTGTTCCCCACCTATAACTAACCATTTAAGTCGAAAGACTACTCTAACACTAATTTACGATCATTTCTCTATTCTCAATCGAGACTTTTAACTTTGGATCAAGTTTCATTGGAACTGGAGCCATGCATAAACCACTTACTCTTGTTGATGTAATTTAATCCGTATTAATCTTTTATTACTGTATGGTGGGTTGGTGGGTGTTGATATTCTGAAAACTATATGGCTGTTACCCAGAAAACCCCATACAAATAATCTTTTGCTTACCACTCGGCACCCGTTGCTAAGCAACGTTGGAACTGTGTTCGAGTGGGTGGATCATCCGCAAAAAGTAAGCGCTATTGCTAATGCTGTAATTGTCCGAACGAACCATGGGTTCAACGAGCTGCCGATAGAAGGCCTGTGCTCAATTTCAATTTATTTGGGTCCCCTATTAAAAGTAGTTTTTCGTTATTGTGATTTTTCAGGTTTATACTTCAAATCTGTCAATTGAATTGAGTTAGTTAGCAATATGAATTATCAACGGTATTATTTATTAAAAGAAAAATTTCGTGTTCGTGAATTACAATACATTCGCCTCCTTGAGTCGTCGACGTTTTGCACGCTCGGCTCTTCCTGGCCGGTGCCGGTTAGGTTTGTCCTTGGGTGTTGTCGGAACTATCTTATCCCGATAAGCCAATTGCGCAAGGGCGAAGACCAGAGGGTAAGTTACCGCTGCCTCTTCTTGGCTTGCTGACAGCGCTGTTTCCAGTCCTTTAATTTGCGTCTTCAAGTTCTGTGCTAATTGTCGCTCGCCGGCCCACCCCTTTTGCGCTGCTTCCATTTTTTGGTAAACCACCTTCGCCCTTTTCGGTTCGATCCAGGTTCCTTTGATCTGCTGGATCTCTCGGGTTAGTTGGAGTAGCTGTCGATGTAAATCCCGGTTGGTTGCATGGGCCTTATCTAATTCCCTTTGTAGAATGGGGAATTGTTGATAATTCATTTCTGCAATAAGATGAGGTGTCATAAGATGTATTTTAAATAAAACCACTAATCATTTATCAAGAAGGGTCTCCGGACCACCACTTATTCATTAATTTCTGGGGAACTATTCAATTAAAGTAGTAATAATTCGTGAAAATTTTGTAAAAAACGACGGAAACGTGAAAACGAATTCATTTATTCAAAATCATTCATGAAATTCCATGCACATTTAGAATGTCTTTGCCGCTCTATTTCCTTCTCTTGAGATACTGCTCTCTTGCATAGGAGTGTTCGCGTCGGGGTTCGGGGACATCATTTTCTTTCCTCATCTCCCTTGGTAGGATGTGCCGTGGAACTACCACGCGCATTTCGGACATTCGCCTCTGGAGTCTGGGGTCGTCTAGCTCGTACGAGACATTATATTGCGGGGCATACCCGTCAGTATTTTAACTTACCAACAATTTATGTCCATTAATAAAACCGAATCTACTTTCATGTCAATAATAATTAGTAATCCTTAATCAAATCAAATTTACCTTTATATTTATTATAATTAGCAACCATCAATAAAATCAAATCTACTTTTAGGTTAATAACAATTGGTAACTCTTAATCAAATCTACGTTTATGTTAATAATCCTTGGCAACTATTGATAAAATTGAATCTATTTTTATGTTAATAATAGTTAATAACTATTAGAAATAATCAAATTTACTTTTGTGTTAATAATAATTGATAACTATTAATAAGATCGAATTTACTTTCATGTTATAATGATTGATAATTATTAAATTTACTTTTATGTTACAATAGTTGATAATTATTAAATTTATTTTAATGTTATTGGTGGTTAGTAACCATTAAAATCTGTTTTTATATTAATAATATTTGATAATTATCAGCAAAATCAAATTTACTTTTAGGTTAATAATACTTGATATTTATTTAGTTAATAATAATTTTTCTACATGCAGGCAATTTAACTCACGATTTAAAGAAAACAAATGCGTCTATACATTATCTGGTGCTCAATACATATCTATTAATCATGTGGATAGATTAGTTACTTGTACTCGTCCATTGGGTCATAAAATTGAGGATCTCGAGTTCAGATCCAAATACACTCAGTACCAATGATGACTCGTGAGAAAAGGACTCTGATCACTGCCAACTAATGGGTTCATCGTCGTTTACGTCGCGGTTGGTGACTTAAATATGGATCGGCTGGTGGGTCCACCACTGGTTTTAGTGTATGCTTATGACTTGCGTGGCGATAAAATATGTGCATCAAAAATAAATCGTTGGAGCGAGTAATTAATTTATTAATTTTTATCAAAGATTTCCTTCAGGTCCTGATTCGGTTAGGAGTTGTACTAGGATGGATCCGTGGGTTGAATCATTTGCCTAAGGCTCAGAAGGTACATTGTTAAGTTGGATGATAAAAATATTACTATTTACTTGTATGGAGACAGTCGTCTGTACTCGCAACGTTAAATTCCGAGCGTCCGTGGCGGTTCTTTGGAGGTCGCTTATCATTTCCAGACATGTTACTAATAATTCGAAATGGATAATTTCTTGCCGACGACGAGTTTTATATCGGGTGTGTGTGTCCGCTAGTGTAGAGATTTGTGACTCGTGCACACTCTCTCGATAGGCGTTGGTTCACTCCTCGCCACGGCATTGAAAATCAGGACACGTTACGTATTGATTTGGCGAATTAGTTCATCATGACATTTCACAAAATGTCATTCTTTCTCATTTCTCGGTGGTCGTATTTATAATTTCGGATTTTTATTTATTCATGACAATTCGTAGCTGACAAGACAATCGATTTTTTAGGAATTTACTGGGTTTCATAGTTCACTTTTTCATCTAAATGGTAAGTTATTTTGTACCTTTTATCTATAAGTTTAATCATTCTAAGATGACGATATGGAAATCTGATATTCTCAACGGGTTGTTTATATTCGTAAGGAATGTTATCAAGATCAGATGGTTGCATCAAATAGATTCTATTATGGTTTATCATGGGAATTCTCGTCATTATTATTATCAATTCATTCTATACACTGTCTCAGAGTAAACCTATTGTGATCAAGAACATCTCTCCTCACTTTCATCAGTAAATTTATGTGTGGTATTTTATTGTCTTAGTGTTTTTCGTTTTTTATTTAAAAATTTGCTTATCTTAATGTGAAAGTTTCTTTTAATTATTTATTTAACCAAATTATTTTTGATGAGTTTGTGCGATTGGTGAAAGTTATATGACTTTTCATTCTATTTTTGTAGCGCCGTTGATTTAAAATTCGATTGATTTTATTGTGAGATTCTGTTGACTATTTAAATGCTCGATTTTAATATAAATTAATTTATCTGACTTTGTATTTTCCTTTTTATAGTCTCTATATTTTATAGAATTTGTTTTCGCCTAATGGACGGTAAACTTTGTAGGACTCGGTATAATTTTGGAGAATTATTTTATAAATCTAATTTATTCGGTTATTATTCTTATATAGACTATTTACATTTTATCCTACGAATCATATTGCTTTTTGGTCTTAGTTAGCGAAAACCTTTCTATTTCGATATTTTGGTTCAACAAATTCACTTGTGAATTATAGGGGTTTTAAAACTTATTTTTATCGGATTATCTCGAGGTCAAATTTATTTAATTACTAATTTGCAACATTCCATGTTTTGGTCATTATACTTTTGGGGTTTTAACATTACGAGTCGTCTATATATTCTAATGGTATTTACGGATTTAGTAAAACTTCCTTATGTTTGGAGCGTAGCACTTTAGTTCATTGATAATTTTGTCGATATTTTTAATAGCATTAATGGGTTCTTAAGTACTTTTAACACGCCCATTTACATTGTTACACGTCATTTTAAATTAACAATTTTTCTTTTACTAAAATTCTCTGTATTTCTAGTATCGCGTTTAATTAAAAATGTCTTAATATTTTCATTAAACTTCGTTATAGTTTGAGCATAGCAACGATTTTATTGTCAAAAGAACCACGTCACCTTCCCTTAATTGATCCTAGGCGTATTTGTGTTCATATTATAGTTAATGAGTGCCCACTGGACTACTCGATGTTTGAATTTTAGCCGTATGTGAGAAATAAGTTTAGATCGAGTTTATGAGAAATGAGCGACGGAGAAACAGCCAAAAGACTATTTCCCCCTCACCCTTTTCCCCTATATGGAGCCTTCATGGGCACGAATCGTTGGCGATAATACACGCACTTACACGATTACGATCATATATTTGATTTTATTGGCTGGCAGTATGTTTTGGCTGTGGGCCTGAAAATGTAAAGCATCGACGGAAAAATCTCAGTTTATGAATATATATATTTTGCCATATAATACATTTGATTCCAAAATTTCTGAGCATAACACATTGCATTCCATAAAGTCTCGATCATAATACAGTACACCCTCTCCCCACGCCGACACCCAAGCAGAGCTCAATTGAGGTTGCGAGGATGCGACGTGGAGAGAGTTTCGAACAATTCTCTCACTCACATTGTAATTTTGATTCTACTGATTTACACTGGTTTCAGATTTGGAAAACTGATTCTGGTTAAAAACCGATTAAAATTGTGTAAAAATGAATCGGTATATATACCTATTGTACGACCCTAACCTTGCGTGTTATTTTTGATTTAGTAAAACAAAATTTGACCTTGTGATTTTCTAGTATATTCTATTCTTAATTTTTATTATTTTGAAATTTTATTTGACAATTATTCTTTTGAATTTTTAATTGAATTATTTCTAATTCAAATTATTTGATTTTTATTTCATTTTCATGAAATTTCGCATTTTTTTGTTAAATTGTCAAATTTGGGTCAAATTGCTAGGTTTTCATGTTATTTTTATGTTTATTTCGTGCGGATCTTGTTGCAATTTGTTATTATTTTAATTTATTTTTGTGTTTTATAATTTTATATTTAATTGTTCTCTTTCTCGCATTTTGGTAGGGTTAATTGGTGTTTTAATAGGTTTGAGTGTTAAATCTGCATGTTATGGTTGCATGTGTGTTACCGATTCATTTAAACATTTTCAAGGCCGTTTGTGTTCTGGCCCAACATTACGTAATTACATAATCAATCTAGACCACAGGTATGCTCCAGAAACGTCATGAGTTTTTCAAAGTATTTTTGGCCTGATTATTTCCTTGTTTAAATGAACTTAATAACTTACACTATAAAAATGATTCAAATCTCTTACCGATAAAAAGCCTAGAAATAAATATACAGTAGAAAGATATAAAAATAAACTCTTCAAGGACTAATGCATTTTAGAGTAAATAATAATAATAAATACATCAACAATCTTTAGGATTATTTATTAAATTCGACTGACCTCTTGGTGTCCTTATGTTAGATGACGAGGGACGGCCGGTAGATACATTTGTTGGGTTGTTGTTTTCAAGTCGGTTAAATCTCTGACTCCTCGTGCTCCTTTCGAAATAAATAAACAAAACCAATACAGAATAACTTTATTCACAATTTATCACCTTAGTGCTGGGCCAGCACACAAATAGCCTTGAGAATTGTTTAAATGCATCAGTAATACATCACAAAAACCCAGCACCAAGATAACTTAAAATACAATATACAAAATCTGAGAGAATATAAATAAATATAAAATCAAAAAACATAAAAAAATAAAATAAATACAAAATGCATCAAGAACCGCACGAAATCTACATATAAAATTACATAATAACAAGAAAATTTGACCGTAAAATGACCATTTATATAAAAGTAAAAATTAATGAATTAAATGAATAAAAACAAAATATTTTTGGCTGAATAAATTTAATTAAAAATTTTAAAAATAAATTGCCAATTTAAATTAATAAATTAATAGAAATGTAATTTAGATAACACAAATAAATTCAAGGTCGAATTTTGTTTAATCGCAATAAAATTAACACGCAAGGTTAAGGCCAAATTATAGGTATATATACTGATGTGTTTTGACAAATTTTCAGTTTTATTTTTCGAGGAAAAAATTTCAGTCTGAAGTGAGTTGGTGTGCATTGCAGCTGTTAGCCGTGCATTCGGGCAATTAACACTAGCGGGTGTTTTGCCTGAACACGATAACTTTCAGCTGCTGTACACTGACAATTGGGAGCTATGAGAGTGGATGATTTGAGAATTTATTGACCAATTGATCAAATGCTCTATGATAAAGCAATGAAAGATGTTTATGCCCTCATTTATGAACAATGAATCATAATGCTATATGTATATTTATGAACTTCGACAATTATATGAATAAACCGTTTTATGCATTCGAGATTTTTACCCAATTAGTACGGTAATATTTATTTATTTCTTTTTTCGGCCCACACTCACTCACGCACCACAAGAAAGCAAAATCTACACAACAATTCAGGCTGTGTAAGTGCGGCTCATCCGCCAATAGCCTGTGCCCGTGAAGGTTCCGGCGTGAATAACGCAGGGCCTAAACGTCAATATTATCTGTTATAGGGGAAACTGGAGGAGGGGAAGCAGTGTTTTAGCTGCTCCTCCGCCACTCATTTCCTGTAAATTCGACCTAAAATCTTTAACAACAATCGGCTCTTAATCACTAACACCGAGTAGTCCAGTGAGCACTCATCAAATATTACATGAACATACATAGACCCTAAGGACAAAGAGAGGGAAAGGGTAGCAGGGAAAATTGCGAAATCGTTGCAACAGTTAAAATAAATAGCCATCGGAAAAAGATTGATCCGAACGACCAAAATCATTAAAAATAATGTTTTGATTAATATGTAAGGATTAAGGAAATTATTTGAGTTGAGACGGTAAATAAGAGCGGAACGCTGCGCAAATTTTCGGAAATGATTGAAACTTTATCATAAAATTGTAAGATAATGGCGGAACGCTGCCCAAATTTTCCGAATCAATTAAAATACTTGTCAATAATAGCAAAATAAAAGTAGAATACGGCTCAGTTATTAATAAGACATCGGATAAGACCGTAAAATAAGGGCGGAACGCTGATCTAATTTTCCGAATCAATTAGAATACTTATCGAAAATAGTAAAGTAAAAGTGGAATTTTGTTCAATTGTTAGTATAATATCCTTATAAAACTGTAAAATAAGGGCGGTACGCTGCTAAAATTTTTCGACTCAAGCAAAATACTTTGTCAAAAACTGTAAAGATGACCCATGGATCGTTCGGTCAATTATAGCATTAGCAATAGCGCTCACTTTTTGCGAAAGATCTACCCGCTCGAACACAGTTCCAAAGTTGCTTAGCAACGGGTGCCGAGTGGTAAGCGAAAGATATTTGTATGGGGTTGTCTGGGTAACAGTAGAGGGATATGAGGACTATGCCCCGTGGATATTTGGCTTGAAAAAATCCCGAGACCCCCCCCCTCCCCCTAAAAAAATATTTTTTTTTTGGGGGGGGGGAGGGGGTGTTAATTTTTATTTTAATTATTTGTTTTAATGAATGAAAAAAAAATTTTTTTTTAAATTATTTGTTTTAATGAATGAAAAAAAAAATTTTTTTTTAAAATTATTTGTTTTAATGATCAAATTTAAAATTTCTAAAAAATTTTAATTCATGATAAAAAACTATAAGTATTTTTTATCGATTTAAAAGCCTAAAAAATAAAAATTGGCTTAAATCGCCTATGATTGATCGTACTGATGATTATTTTCGAATAAAATTGGTTCAAACCCGAGAACCTAAAAATATTATATAAAAGCCTAAGTATTTTTTCATTATCCATCAAAAATGGCTCAATTCGCCTGTCAACTAAAAAGCCTAAATATATTTGCTCGAATAAAAATCATTATTATTTTTATTTACTTTAATTATTTGTTTAAGTCAATAATAATATTTATTTATATTTTAATTATATTAAATTTAATTATTTGTTTAAGTCAATAATATTATTAATTTATATTTTAATTATATTAAATTTAATTATTTGTTTAAGTCAATAATATTATTAATTTATATTTTAATTATATTATTATTTAATTATTTGTTTAAGTCAATAATATTATTAATTTATATTTTAATTATATTATTATTTAATTATTTGTTTAAGTCAATAATATTATTTATTTATATTTTAATTATATTATTATTAAATTTAATTGTTTGTTTTAATCAAGTCAATTATTTATTTTTTAAATAATATATTTTTAAATTAAATTGTTTGTTTTAATGAAGTGAATTAAATAATTATTTTTTATTTTCATTTAATTATATATTTTATATTATTATTATTATTATTATTTTATATCAATATTATTATTTTATTATTATTAACATTTTATTTGTTTTATTGAATGAAAAAAAAAAAAAAAAAAAAAAACTTTTAATCCATACAAATATTTTTATTGACAAGATTAAAAAAGATTAATTTTTATTTCAAATCAAAAATATCCGAGTAATATGTTTTACGCATTTCGGCCAACAATATATGGATTGTTTGGTCACGTTTGAAATCGTGGCAACATGGACATCCATCTGAACATGATACTCTCATACTATCTTTACAAACAATGCAATTTGCAACACATCGGTCACCAGATCCCTGAACGTTGTCATAGTGAATCTCGAGAAGTTCTTCAATGTTAATCCCTGTGAAATGGTAAATTTTTGTTGCGAGAAACTCTGGTGCGCAATAATCCAACGTATTTTTTATTCTTGGATAAAGTTCCTGGAGTTTCTTTAAAATTACTTCAAAGAGATAAACTAAATAATAAAATAAAATACATATTTAAATATACATGATTTACCTTTTGACATTTTTTAATACTTAATAAATTAAACAAATTCAAACAAAATATTTATTAATTTATTAACATATTTATTTCTGATTTAATATTTTCCACATAATCATTATAATCCAAGGATTTTATTCCTAGTATTACTACTTTCCCACTTGAAAATATATTGACACATGATGGATTATATTTTTGAAGACGTAATGCTGGAAATATTTCTGGTTCAAATACACAATTCACCTTTCTTTGTAATTCATATAGATTTATAAATTTCCCAATATCGATTGTTACAGTGATTGATTGAATTTGTAAATCATGTATATTATATTTCAAATCCCCAGTTTTTAGAGGTTGCTTACATCCCATTACCCGACATTTACCCGATCTGAAAAATATTATCGGATACTTACCTGATCGATCTACAACTTGTTGTGGTTTTCCAAATGGGAATTTCATATCAGGTATAGAATATCTTCCTTTATAATTTATATTACTCAACATTTTCAAATAATTTCAATTCAAGTAATTCTAAAAATTAAAACAAATATAAACAATTAAATAAATAATTATTAATAAAATGGAATTAAGAAATGATGCTGTATATCAAGTAGTTGGACCAAGTGGTTGTGGAAAGACTTTATTTGTATGCAATTTATTACAATCGAACTTGTTTAAATCAAAATTCAACAAAATATATTGGCATAGAGGAGCTGACGAAGAACATGGACTTACTCAAAATCAATACTGTAAATTGAAAATGACAATAATTAAAGGGTTTGATAAAAATTGGTCATCTAGATTACATCAAGGCGATGTTATTATTATCGATGATCTATACCAGGAAGCTAATAAAGAAAAGGATTTTAATAATTTATTTACAAAAATTGCTCGGCATATTGGAGTTACTGTTATTTTCATTACTCAAAACTTGTTTCATCAAGGGGGCAGTCATAGAACTCGTAATTTAAATGTCCAATACTTGGTTATTTTCAAAAACCCTAGAGATGCAACCATTATAGATTTTCTTGCTAGACAAGCTTATCCCAATGATAGAAAATTTTTAATTGATTCGTTTCAAGATGCAACAAAGGTTCCCCATGGATATTTGTTCTTTGACTTTACACAACAATGTCCTGATGAATTACGTATTAGAACTGACATTTTCAATGAGAAAGGTGTTACGATTTATAAACAAAATTGAAATCTGAAAATAATTACTTGAAATGACGTTTAAAAAAGTTATTGTTCAACGTGAAAAATCCACAAAGAAAAAAGTTACAAAGAAAAGGGTTACTAAACGTAAAATAATAAAAACGAGTAAGAAGATTGTTAACGATAAAAAGTGGATTAAAATATAAACAAAACAACTAGATGAAAAATGTATTTAATATGAAAGTTGAACGTAGTCTACCATACTTTAATGCCTTGATGAAGGCTCCTAATAACAAAAGAATGAATATTTTACAGAATTTTCCTTGATTTGTTATAGATGATCTAGTTGAAGTTATTGTTAATGTAGTTCGTGGTAATGTAAACATTACTAAAGTTAAAAAACTTGTATTACAAAAGCATAAAAGATCGCTTTTATCTTTAGTAAACACTAAGAATCGACGTCTGATGCGAAAAATAATATATAAACAAAATGGTGGATTTTTGGGGGCATTAATTGCAATAGTATTATCTGCAATAAGCGCAATTTCAACATTAACTTCTTAATGGGTACCAAGAATTCATTACCGGATAAACATAATTTAGATTTAAAAATTTTGACAACTTGTTGTAATAATGAAGGAAACATTAACCAAAAATCGAAACACGGTGAAAAAGCTCGAAAAAGTATGGACAGACCCAAAACATCCCGCTGGTTTTGGTGGTGTAAGGAAACTGGCAAAGGAAGTAGTTAATTCAAAGAAAGAAACTCAGAATTGGTTATCTGGGCAAATGGCATACAGTTTAAATAAACCAATGTTGAAGAAATTCAAAACCCGTAGTTATAAAACAATGGGAGTTGATGATTTATGGCAAATGGATTTGATGGAAATGGTACCATTCTCTAAAATTAATAAGGGATACAAATATATTTTGACATGTGTTGATATATTTAGTCGATTCGCTCGTGCTATTCCAACAAAAACCAAATCGGCCAATGAAATGGCTGAAGCAATCAAGGAATTATTTATTGATGGCAAACCTCGTAATTTACAAACTGATTTGGGTATGTAATTAAATAAATAAATTAAATTAAATTTATTCTTTAGGTAAAGAGTTTTATAATAGTAAAGTTAGAGAAATTATCAAAGGAATAAATCATTACTCTGTATTTTCTCAATTTAAAGCTGCCCACGTGGAAAGATTTAATCGAACTCTAAGAGATCGTTTGAAAAAATATTTCGTATATAAAGGAAATAAAACCTGGATAAATGTTTTACAGAAAGCAATTTATAGCTACAATTATTCGCCACATAGGGGTTTAAATGGAATGCGACCAATTGATGTTTATTCAACGAATAATATGGATAATTGGATATCACAACAATCTGATTCAATCATTAAAAAGCCTAAATATAAAGTGGGTAATCACGTTAGAATAAGTAAAATCAGTGCTTCTCCATTCATCAAGAATTTCGACAACAATTGGAGTGATGAAGTATTTCAAATCTCAGAAATTGATATGAATCAGAATCCAGTAATGTACTTTATCAAAGATGATGAAAACAATCAAGTTAGTGGAAAATTCTACGAACAGGAACTCCAAGTTATAGAAACCCCTACTGTATTCAGAATTCAAAAGATATTAAAAACCAAGAATGTTGGTAAATATAAACAATACTATGTTAAATGGCATGGATATGAAACTCCAACTTGGATATCTGAAAATCAATTAATTAAATAAATATTATGAAAGAAAACCAGTTTTATATGATTTTACCTAGTAATAGTTGTCCTCTTATTTTTCCTAATAATGAAGCTAGTAATTTTAATGTCGATTTTCAAAATCCTATTTACTTGGATGGTGAGTGGGAAGTTGCTTTGATTGATTTTACTTTTGTGTATAAAACATTTCCGTTTTATAGTAATTCTTACCTAAGTTATGAAACGATGAAGAGTGGTACTGAAGTAAAATATTTGAAAATAAATAATCAAAATGAAACTTATGAATTAATAAATTCTAAACATACCCCTGATGTCGATGTTTTTATTGAAAAATATGAGAACTTGGTTATTGTCTGTCCACATGTTCCATTTAAAGTAACATTCCCTGACATTCAACATGCGTTTAGTTTTGGATTAAAATCTATATCTGTTATTAATGAAGATGATCATTGTCGATTAAAATTACCAAAGTTTACAGATGATGGTGTTATGGAACAATTCGGGATAATTATAAGTTATGAAGAAAAAACAATATTTGAAAAATATTTTGAAGATAATTTACTCATAAACACATTATCTGAATTACAAGGACATTTAATGTCATTTATTCCGTCTCCGTTTAAAGAACTAAAAATTGAAAACAATGAATTGGTTAAAATAAAACTTGCAGATAACATTTCAAAAATATATTTTGACAACAATTTAATCAAAACCTTAGGATTAAATAAACAAACTTTTAGTGAAAAAGACATCGTTGGTAATAAAGTTCCAAGATTATTACATCATCATCAACAAATGTTCATTTATTCGAATATTATTGAACCAATAACTGTTGGAGATGTTAGAGTTCCTCTATTAAAATCTATTTGGGTTAAAAACTATGAACAAGGGGAAATTGTACAATTAGAAATGAAGAATCCAATGTATTTACCAATTTCAACTTCAACTATAAACAACATTGAAATTAATATTCGCGATGATAGTGGAAAATTAATTAAATTTAGTAAAGATACCAAAACACATTTATCAATACATTTTAGAAAAATAAATGAATAAAGAATTTTACATAAATCTACCGAGTAATAGTTGTCTTCTTACTCATCCAAATAATAAAGCTGATAAATTTAATGTTGAATTTCAAAATCCTATTTACTTGGAAGGTGAATGGCAAGTTGCTCTGACCGATTTCACTTTTGTATACAATAATTTTCCATTTTATAACAACTCAAATATTAAATATAGTAAGAGTACATTACATACAAGTTATGAATATTTTTACTATAACGATGCAAATAATGAATATACAATTAGTCACGACTCTATATTTTATCTAGTATACATTGATGGAAATACTTTAAATATTAATTGTAAATATTTTCCATTTAAAATTTCATTTGATAGTATTGCAGAAGCTCAAAAATTAGGATTTAATAAAAAAGAAATAAATTTTATTGAAAACTTGAATCAAATTAAAATTCCTTCAAATAATCGTAAAATAAAGTTTGACACAATTCGATTAACTATAAATTATTTTTACGATGTCGAGTATACAGATAAATTTGAAGAAAATTTAATCATTACTAATTTATCACAAATAAATGATCAATTAATGACTTTTTATCCGCATCCATTTAAATCTTGCGAAATTGAACAAGGAAGATTAGTCAAAATTGAATTGGAAGATGATGTCAGTAAAGTTAAATTTAGTAAATTTTTGGCTCAAAGTTTGGGATTAAGTGAAGAATCATATTCAGAAAAAGTTATTGTTGGATTACGTTTACCAGAAATTTTGCAAAGTAATCAACAAATGATGATCTATACAAATATCATTGAACCTATTCTTGTTGGTGATGTTTTGATACCTCTATTGAAATGTGTATGGGTTGAAAAACATAAAAAGGATGATCTAGTTCAAATTATAGAGAAAAACCCAATGTATTTGTCTGTATCATCAACATATATAAACAATATAGAAATCAATATTCGTGATGATAGTGGAAAATATATATTTGGTAAAGAAGATAAAACTTTTCTTACATTACATTTTCGTAAAATAAATGAGTAATCCTGACATTGTAAATTTTTATAGTAGTAGTCAATCTGGTGGAGAATTACCATATTTTATAGGTAAACAATATGGAACCGGTTGGTTGAAAACAATAGGTAGATTTGCATTACCTATTCTTAGACGTATAGGCAATTTCGGTATGAAAACGGCAAATGACGTAATAAATAATAATTCTGATTTTTTACCTGCTTTAAAATCAAATGCAATATCTGAATTTAAAGAATCTTTACCTAGTGTTATGCAAACTTTACCTAGTGTTATTAATAAAGTAAGTGATGTATTTAATCATAAAAATGAACAAAAAGGAGGGATACTTAAGCGTAGAAAGATTATGAAGAAACATATAAACAAAAGAATGAGAGGATTCGGAACTATATTTGAAAAATGATTAGTGCAAAATCTGAATTATGTCTTTTTGATAGACCATCCCCTCAAGCCGTGATTGAACATGGTTCATTTGAAGATATTTTCCCAATGAATTCAATAACTGATGCTGGTACCTCTTCGATTCAATTTTACATTAACGGATCACAAACAGAATATTTAGATTTGAACGATACTTTGTTATATATTCAGTTGAAAGTTGTAAATAGCTTAGGTGAAAATATTACACAAGAAGCTGACGTAACAGCAAACAATTTCTTTTTTCAAACTCTTTTTAAAGACGCTGAATTAGTTTTTAATTCTACTAAAATTGAAGGAGCAAATGATAGTTTTGCACACAAATCTCTAATTGAAACTATTATAAATTATAATCAAGATACTAAACATACATCTTTAGGGGGAATGGGTTACACTGAACATGATCTTATGCGAAAAACATGGATTGCAAAATCAAAAGCATTTTCATTATGTTCACCACTCCAATTTGATTTCTTTGATCAACCCAAATATTTGTTACCAGGTGTTAGTGTCCAAATTAAATTAACAAGAACAAATCCAGAAAAAAGTCTGACATGTACTAAATTTGTACCTAAAATAGTATTGCTAGATGCAAAATTAATGGTTAGAAGAGTTCGTGTTGAACCTTCTGTTTTAGCGGGTCATCAAATAGGTCTTGCTACAAGAAATGCAATTTATCCAATGCGAAGCAAAGAAGTTGTTGAATTTTCTTTACCTATTGGATCTTCTTCATTTTATAAGGAACAAATATTTGGTGATAGGCGATTACCTAATTTTATCCTTGTAACTTTCCAGGGAAATAAAAGATTTAGTGGTTCGTTTTTAGATACATTTACTATGTTTGATCACTTTAACGTTAAGTCAATAACTTTAAGTAAAGGAAGTGATTATCGTGAAAAATATAGTCAAGATTTTGAAAATGATAATTATAGTACAAGTTATATGCAAAGTATTGTTAGGAATATGGGATATCTTAATAAAAATTTGAATTGTGGTATCAGTATGTCAGATTTTAGAAATAAGTATCCATTCTTTACATTCGTATTGGCTCCAGATTTCGATCTTAACCAAAGTCAGTTACCACAAAGTGGAAATTTAAGATTAGATATAAAGTTTGGATCACCCCTAACTGAATCTGTTACGGTAATTGTATATGGGGTTTTTGAAAAGGAGATTCAAATTACTTCCAATCGAACAGTATTAGTTTAAACTATAAACCAGATTGAGATTTTTTAATTGTCAAGTATGAAGTAAGAATTTTTATTAATTATATATTTTTAAATTATTATTAGTTCTATTCAGATTGATTCTATTGGTAGAAAAATATTGGGAAAAGATTTTCTTGGAGTTTTCCCTCTAGATAAAATTCCATATATCGATGTTAACAAAGCTTTGATTGTAAATACTCAATCATCTAATCTCAGTGGCGAACATTGGCTTGCAATTTATGTAAAACCAAATAAAATAAATGTATTTGATCCAATGGGTTTCTATTATCCCCTATATTAATTAATAAACTAGAATCAATGTTAATGCCAATTGAATACAATCGAATTCGTTATCAAAATCCGATGACAAAAACATGTGGACAGCATTGTTTAGCTTGGTTAAAAACAATGAAAAAATAAATGAATTTATTGAATAAAGTTTCTTTTCAAAATTGTTTTTTAATTAAAAATGTAATGAAAGATGCATTTTGTAATATTCCTTTTAAAGGATTAAGTTCAGAGGATTATATGTATTTAAATGTTTTTGATGTTATGTAATTAAGTGTGTTTTATAAACTAAATTTTAATTGGTCCATCATGTAATCACTTACATGTTTGTTAATATATAACTGAATGCATTTTTTAAAAAATTCACTTTTATCAAATACCAAACTTTAGTAAGTTTTTTATCATATATTTAGTTATTTTTATTTTATTTTTAGAAAATGGAATCTATCAATAATATTATTCAAGAATTAAAATCGTTAATAAAAATTACCAACAAAAATGTTAAAACTCAGAGTCGCAAAAGTAAAAGAGTTAAATGTAAGTACTATTAAATTTTTACTATTATAAAATGATAATTTTTGAATTAAATTTAATATTAACATTTTATTAATTTAAACACAAAAATTAAAAATAATATGATAAAAAACTATGACGAATAAAGTTAAATAAATTTTATTTAAATACATTTGGCTTCAATAATTTTCCAAATTGGTCGAATAGTCTGGTTTCCTTCTTTATATCCTTGAATTCTTATTTTAATCATAAAATGTTCATTTTCTTTTTTATTTTCATAATTACATTCTTTTTCACAATTCATAAAAGTGAATTGTTCATTAAAACTAATATCTTTGTTGATGGCTCGTAATAACTCTGTTATATTTTTTCGATCAATTTCACCAATTTCACCAACTTTCATATTATATAGGCTTTGTTTCAATGTTGTTGGTTCCTATTAAAATTTATTAATAATATTACTTTTAATAAAAATACTTACTCTAAATGAATAGATGATTGGAAATTTTAAATATTCCATTGAATATTGTAAATACATTACTGGTAAATTTCTGCTTAAACTGATAGCATTTATGGAATTTTCCTCAAGAATTAACTTGACAGCTTCTTTTCTAACCGAGGTTTCTATAAAAAACAATTAATGAATAATTACATAATATAAAAACCATTTACTTTTATTCATTTTATGATTTTAAACTATTTTAAACTACTTATATAAGATTTTCAAAATAAAATTAACCAATCAAATTCATTTATTCATTGTGTGTAAAATTAATTTAATGTTTAGTGATTTATTTTAACGATTTTAATGATTTTATACTTATATATTTAAATTTTTCTTTTATTATAACAGGTAACCTTTACCCAAATTTTTGCAATTCTCCACAACATGATGGAAATTGTGATACGATTATGGAGAATTATTATTCTCATACCTATAATCACATCACCTATTTTATTTGCCCCACGTGTAAAACCACCCATAAAATGAATTATACCGACTTTTATTTAAAGCATAAGGAACATTTAACACAGTTTAACTGTAAGCGAAAATATATTTTTAAATTACCATTGAATGATAATAATAATAATAATAATAATAATAATAATAATAATAATAATAATAATAATAATATTACAAAAAATAAAAGAAAAACAAATAATAATATTAATAATCCACGCTCTTCGAAAGTTCCTAAAGTTATAGAAACTATCATACTTTCAGACTCTGACAAATCAAAGACGGATGATGATGTAATAATCATTTCTGATTCAGATGATGTTTTTCCTGTTGATATTCCTTCTGTTAATCAATATGGTGGCTCGATAGCACCTATTGTTAATTTTGATTTAAATCAATCACATGCCATTGTTAGAATGGATGTTTCGAATTTAAATTTAAAGTTAATTACAGTACCCACACAGTTAATTAATAAATTAAATAATGTTATCAATCAAATGGGATCTGTTAAGATTCAATTTTGTATTGATGTAGAGTTTGAAAAAGATGGAGAATTTCAATCTTTCATCATTTCAAACTCTGCCAGAATAATGAATGATTCATTTTTAGATGAAGGTGCTACTCTTCTTGACGAAAAAATAACATTAATTAATGATAAAGGTAGTAACTGGGTTATAAATAAATAAAAGAAATTCATTTTGTTCTTACCAAGTTTTCACAAATAAATCGGCTGAGTGGTCATGGATTTATTCCAACACCATTATCATTATTAAATAAACATTGTACTGTAAATGTTGCTAATTCCGATAATTTATGCTTTATTTACAGTATTTAGCCATTTTAAATCATGAAAATATAGGTAACCATCATAGAAATGAAACCTTTAGCTACAACACATCTGACCTTGACTTTTCACCTTCGGATTTACCTATGAAACTTTGTGACATTCCAAAATTTGAAGCTAAAAATCAAAATCTTTCAATTAATGTTCTTACGTATGATGAAAATAATTTAATTAATGATTTTTCTAACCCTGAAGTTTTCAAACACCCTTATGTCGAAATAATTCATCGTTCTAAAGTTGTTGGGGGACAACCCATTAATTTAATTTTATTAGAAAGCCTTGATTCCTATCATTATATCGCTGTTACTAAATTAGATAGGCTTTTAAATTATAGGAATCATTCTTTTACTGATACTAGAGTTCAAAGTATATGGTGCCATCGATGTCTAAATGGTTTTCGCAATATAATTTCATTAAATAAACATAAAGGGTTGTGTGATAAAAATCAATTAGGCACAACTCTTTATACTTTACCTTTAAATAAAAACTTGGAATTTAAGAATTGGGCTAAAACTGTTACTCCTCCTTTCGTCCTTTACGCTGATTTTGAGGCTATCTTACCTTCAGATGATATACATTTTCAAATACATATGCCGATTTCAGCCGGTTTACTTTTAATTAACAATTTTACAGGTGAAAAATCATACAAGAGTTTCCTGGGTGATGATTGTGTAGTTAATTTTCTACAAGAAATAAATAATATTTCAATTAATACTGTTTTACCCTTTTATCAAAATAATTATAAAAAGAAAATAATATTAACTGACTCAGACATTCTTTCGTTTTCTTCGGCAACTTGTTGTTATTTGTGTAATAAGATTTTATCAGTACCGGTTAAGGACCATGATCACTTTACTGGAAAATATTTGGGAGCAGCTTGTTCAAAATGTAATATTTCTCGACAAATAAGGTTTGAATTTCCAGTTGTTTTTCATAATTTGAGAGGGTATGATCTTCACCATATCCTCAAGTATGGTATGAGTGATTTTAAAATGTGGGAAATAAGTTGTATTCCTGTAACAAGTGAAAAGTTTCTTTCTTTGTCAGCAAGAATCAGTGGATTAACTGTAAAATTCATTGATTCTTGTCAATTTATTAATAGTTCATTAAGTAATGCAGTTAAAACATTGACAACTCTTCCTTTAACTCGTTCGGAATTTGTAGGTAGTATTATCGATACTAAAGGCATTTTCCCTTATAACTTTGCAACTTCTCAAGAAGTGTTAGAAACTACATATGAACTTCCACCGATTTGGGAAGATGTAACTGAAGCCGAATATAGTAAGGCTCAATCTATTTGGGAAGAAACCAATTGTAACTCTTTACTAGATTATATGATGGTTTACCTCAAACTTGATGTTTTTCTTTTGGCTGACTTTTTTCAGCAATTTCGTTCAAAGTCCTTAGCTCATAACCGATTGGAACCACTTAACTTTTATGGAATTCCCGGTATGTCTTGGGCATCGGCTCTTATGACTCTTGATGAACCAATTGAACTTCTCACTGATATGGAGATGTATAATTTTTTCGAAGGGGAATCCGTGGAGGATTAACCTTTGTTAATAAACATCACGTAGTAACTGATGACAACATCGAACTGCTTTACATTGACATCAATAATCTCTATGGTTGGGCTTTAAGTCAACCATTACCATATGGAAATTTTGAATGGGTCACTGATACTAATCAATTAAATAATTTAATTAGTTTTTTGAATAAGGATCTTGAATCACTGTCATTTGCTGTCACATTTGAAGTAGATTTAGAAATCCCAACATTTCTTCATGATAAACTTAATGATTTTCCAGTAGCTGCTGAAAAGATGTGCGCTCCGGGTTCTAAGGTTGAGAAGTTAATGCTAACGCATTATCCAAAGAAGAATTATGTTCTTCATTGGAGACTTTTGCAGCTTTTTGTTTCTTTACAAATTAAAATTACACATGTACATAGAGCTATTAAATATAATCAAAAATCAATATTTAAAAAGTATATAGACACTAACACACAACTTAGAGCGCAATCAACCAATGACTTAGATAAAAACTATTATAAACTTTAAATTATTGCATCTACGGAAAAACAGTTGAAAATCTTAAAAAACGAATTAATTTAAGATTATGTAATTCTGCAAACAAATTAATTAATTATTGCTCAAAACCAACTTTTCGAAAATCATTTAAAATCGACAATGATTTGGTCTCTGTGTTATTAAATAAGGAATCGGTGTGTTTAGATCGACCGAGTTACATTGGACAAACTGTACTCGATTTATCTAAACTTAGGATGTATCAATTACAATATATAGAGTTAGAAAAATATCGAAACGAATTCACTTGTGAAATTAATATAGTTGCTGGGGACACTGATTCCTTTTTTCTAGAAATTAAGAATTGTAAGTTAGACATTCTTTTATCTGCTATGGTTCGTGATAATCTCCTCGATACTTCTAATTATGACCCAAAACATCCCTTGTATAGTAGGAATCTTGATTCTGTCATTGGAAAGTTCAAAGACGAGAATAAAGGACTTAAATACAAGGAGTGGGTGTTTCTTCGTCCAAAATGTTATAGCCTCTTGTCTGAAGTTGAAAGTATCAAAGCTAAGGGTATAACATTGAAGGGTACTGACTTAAAACATAAGTCATACCTAGATTGCTATAACAAAAACTTAATTTTTTCTGTACCACAAACTCGTATTACTAGTAAAAAACATCAATTATTTACAATTAAAAACAGTAAAACTGCATTAACAAATAAGGATGATAAAAGGGTTTGGGTGGGGAAAAATATAAGTGTGGCATATGGTCATTATAGAGGAGGTGATGTGGTTTTAGGTAACAGTCCAGAAGAATTTTCAGAGTTTAATGAAGAATATGACGATTATGAAGAATTTTGAATGAATAAATTATTTGAAAATATTCTTTGTTTTTGTATATTTTTGTTGATGTTTATAATTTTTATGTTTTTAAGTTAGTATAATTTTTTATTAAGTATTAAAAAATGTCAAAAGGTAAATCCATATATTGTTGGCCGAAATGCGTAAAACATATTACTCGGATATTTTTGATTTGAAATAAAAATTAATCTTTTTTAATCTTGTCAATAAAAATATTTGTATGGATTAAAAGTTTTTTTTTTTTTTTTTTCATTCATTAAAACAAATAAAATGTTAATAATAATAAAATAATAATATTGATATAAAATAATAATAATAATAATAATATAAAATATATAATTAAATGAAAATAAAAAATAATTATTTAATTCACTTCATTAAAACAAACAATTTAATTTAAAAATATATTATTTAAAAAATAAATAATTGACTTAATTAAAACAAACAATTAAATTTAATAATAATTTAATTAAAATATAAATTAATAATATTATTGACTTAAACAAATAATTAAATTTAATATAATTAAAATATAAATAAATAATATTATGACTTAAACAAATAATTAAATTTAATATAATTAAAATATAAATAAATAATATTATTGACTTAAACAAATAATTAAATTTAATATAATTAAAATATAAATAAATATTATTATTGACTTAAACAAATAATTAAAGTAAATAAAAATAATAATGATTTTTATTCGAGCAAATATATTTAGGCTTTTTAGTTGACAGGCGAATTGAGCCATTTTTGATGGATAATGAAAAAATACTTAGGCTTTTATATAATATTTTTATGTTCTCGGGTTTGAACCAATTTTATTCGAAAATAATCATCAGTACAATCAATCATAGGCGATTTAAGCCAATTTTTATTTTTTAGGCTTTTAAATCGATAAAAAATACTTAAAGTTTTTTATCATGAATTAAAATTTTTTAAAAATTTTAAATTTGATCATTAAAACAAATAATTAAAATAAAATTTAACACCCCCTCCCCCTCCCCCTAAAATTTTTTTTTTAGGGGGGAGGGGGGGGGTCTCGGGATTTTTTCAAGCCAAATATCCACAGGGCAATTTTCAAGCCAAATATCCACGGGGCATAGTCCTCATATCCCTCTACACACAACTTAGAGCGCAATCAACCAATGACTTAGATAAAAACTATTATAAACTTTTAAATAATAGCCTCTACGGAAAAACAGTTGAAAATCTTAAAAAACGAATTAATTTAAGATTATGTAATTCTGCAAACAAATTAATTAATTATTGCTCAAAACCAACTTTTCGAAAATCATTTAAAATCGACAATGATTTGGTCTCTGTGTTATTAAATAAGGAATCGGTGTGTTTAGATCGACCGAGTTACATTGGACAAACTGTACTCGATTTATCTAAACTTAGGATGTATCAATTACAATATATAGAGTTAGAAAAATATCGAAACGAATTCACTTGTGAAATTAATATAGTTGCTGGGGACACTGATTCCTTTTTCTAGAAATTAAGAATTGTAAGTTAGACATTCTTTTATCTGCTATGGTTCGTGATAATCTCCTCGATACTTCTAATTATGACCCAAAACATCCCTTGTATAGTAGGAATCTTGATTCTGTCATTGGAAAGTTCAAAGACGAGAATAAAGGACTTAAATACAAGGAGTGGGTGTTTCTTCGTCCAAAATGTTATAGCCTCTTGTCTGAAGTTGAAAGTATCAAAGCTAAGGGTATAACATTGAAGGGTACTGACTTAAAACATAAGTCATACCTAGATTGCTATAACAAAAACTTAATTTTTTCTGTACCACAAACTCGTATTACTAGTAAAAAACATCAATTATTTACAATTAAAAACAGTAAAACTGCATTAACAAATAAGGATGATAAAAGGGTTTGGGTGGGGAAAAATATAAGTGTGGCATATGGTCATTATAGAGGAGGTGATGTGGTTTTAGGTAACAGTCCAGAAGAATTTTCAGAGTTTAATGAAGAATATGACGATTATGAAGAATTTTGAATGAATAAATTATTTGAAAATATTCTTTGTTTTTGTATATTTTTGTTGATGTTTATAATTTTTATGTTTTTAAGTTAGTATAATTTTTTATTAAGTATTAAAAAATGTCAAAAGGTAAATCCATATATTGTTGGCCGAAATGCGTAAAACATATTACTCGGATATTTTTGATTTGAAATAAAAATTAATCTTTTTTAATCTTGTCAATAAAAATATTTGTATGGATTAAAAGTTTTTTTTTTTTTTTTTTCATTCATTAAAACAAATAAAATGTTAATAATAATAAAATAATAATATTGATATAAAATAATAATAATAATAATAATATAAAATATATAATTAAATGAAAATAAAAAATAATTATTTAATTCACTTCATTAAAACAAACAATTTAATTTAAAAATATATTATTTAAAAATAAATAATTGACTTAATTAAAACAAACAATTAAATTTAATAATAATTTAATTAAAATATAAATTAATAATATTATTGACTTAAACAAATAATTAAATTTAATATAATTAAAATATAAATAAATAATATTATTGACTTAAACAAATAATTAATTTAATATAATTAAAATATAAATAAATAATATTATTGACTTAAACAAATAATTAAATTTAATATAATTAAAATATAAATAAATATTATTATTGACTTAAACAAATAATTAAAGTAAATAAAAATAATAATGATTTTTATTCGAGCAAATATATTTAGGCTTTTTAGTTGACAGGCGAATTGAGCCATTTTTGATGGATAATGAAAAAATACTTAGGCTTTTATATAATATTTTTATGTTCTCGGGTTTGAACCAATTTTATTCGAAAATAATCATCAGTACAATCAATCATAGGCGATTTAAGCCAATTTTTATTTTTTAGGCTTTTAAATCGATAAAAAATACTTAAAGTTTTTTATCATGAATTAAAATTTTTTAAAAATTTTAAATTTGATCATTAAAACAAATAATTAAAATAAAATTTAACACCCCCTCCCCCTCCCCCTAAAATTTTTTTTTAGGGGGGAGGGGGGGGTCTCGGGATTTTTCAAGCCAAATATCCACAGGGCAATTTTCAAGCCAAATATCCACGGGGCATAGTCCTCATATCCCTCTACACACAACTTAGAGCGCAATCAACCAATGACTTAGATAAAAACTATTATAAACTTTTAAATAATAGCCTCTACGGAAAAACAGTTGAAAATCTTAAAAAACGAATTAATTTAAGATTATGTAATTCTGCAAACAAATTAATTAATTATTGCTCAAAACCAACTTTTCGAAAATCATTTAAAATCGACAATGATTTGGTCTCTGTGTTATTAAATAAGGAATCGGTGTGTTTAGATCGACCGAGTTACATTGGACAAACTGTACTCGATTTATCTAAACTTAGGATGTATCAATTACAATATATAGAGTTAGAAAAATATCGAAACGAATTCACTTGTGAAATTAATATAGTTGCTGGGGACACTGATTCCTTTTTTCTAGAAATTAAGAATTGTAAGTTAGACATTCTTTTATCTGCTATGGTTCGTGATAATCTCCTCGATACTTCTAATTATGACCCAAAACATCCCTTGTATAGTAGGAATCTTGATTCTGTCATTGGAAAGTTCAAAGACGAGAATAAAGGACTTAAATACAAGGAGTGGGTGTTTCTTCGTCCAAAATGTTATAGCCTCTTGTCTGAAGTTGAAAGTATCAAAGCTAAGGGTATAACATTGAAGGGTACTGACTTAAAACATAAGTCATACCTAGATTGCTATAACAAAAACTTAATTTTTCTGTACCACAAACTCGTATTACTAGTAAAAAACATCAATTATTTACAATTAAAAACAGTAAAACTGCATTAACAAATAAGGATGATAAAAGGGTTTGGGTGGGGAAAAATATAAGTGTGGCATATGGTCATTATAGAGGAGGTGATGTGGTTTTAGGTAACAGTCCAGAAGAATTTTCAGAGTTTAATGAAGAATATGACGATTATGAAGAATTTTGAATGAATAAATTATTTGAAAATATTCTTTGTTTTGTATATTTTTGTTGATGTTTATAATTTTTATGTTTTTAAGTTAGTATAATTTTTTATTAAGTATTAAAAAATGTCAAAAGGTAAATCCATATATTGTTGGCCGAAATGCGTAAAACATATTACTCGGATATTTTTGATTTGAAATAAAAATTAATCTTTTTAATCTTGTCAATAAAAATATTTGTATGGATTAAAAGTTTTTTTTTTTTTTTTTTCATTCATTAAAACAAATAAAATGTTAATAATAATAAAATAATAATATTGATATAAAATAATAATAATAATAATAATATAAAATATATAATTAAATGAAAATAAAAATAATTATTTAATTCACTTCATTAAAACAAACAATTTAATTTAAAAATATATTATTTAAAAAATAAATAATTGACTTAATTAAAACAAACAATTAAATTTAATTTAATAATTAATTAAAATATAAATTAATAATATTATTGACTTAAACAAATAATTAAATTTAATATAATTAAAATATAAATAAATAATATTATTGACTTAAACAAATAATTAAATTTAATATAATTAAAATATAAATAAATAATATTATTGACTTAAACAAATAATTAAATTTAATATAATTAAAATATAAATAAATATTATTATTGACTTAAACAAATAATTAAAGTAAATAAAAATAATAATGATTTTTATTCGAGCAAATATATTTAGGCTTTTTAGTTGACAGGCGAATTGAGCCATTTTTGATGGATAATGAAAAAATACTTAGGCTTTTATATAATATTTTTATGTTCTCGGGTTTGAACCAATTTTATTCGAAAATAATCATCAGTACAATCAATCATAGGCGATTTAAGCCAATTTTTATTTTTTAGGCTTTTAAATCGATAAAAAATACTTAAAGTTTTTTTATCATGAATTAAAATTTTTTAAAAATTTTAAATTTGATCATTAAAACAAATAATTAAAATAAAATTTAACACCCCCTCCCCCTCCCCCTAAAATTTTTTTTTTAGGGGGGAGGGGGGGGGTCTCGGGATTTTTTCAAGCCAAATATCCACAGGGCAATTTTCAAGCCAAATATCCACGGGGCATAGTCCTCATATCCCTCTACTGGTAACAACCATATAGTTTCAAAATTTCAACACCCAGAAACCCACCATTAGTAATGTGGGGTTTGTGGGTATTATAACCTTGACCCCTTACATACAATTGTGTTGCTAATTGCCACTAGTTACCCGTTGCTAAACAACGTTGGTACTGTAAACAATGGTTCTGAGACCGTCAAAGGTGAGCTTTGTTACCAAAACTGCTAAGACCCGGTCTACAACTGGTTCAGTGAGCTACCGATTGAAGGTATATGCTCGTCTTGTTTTTAGGTCCTTTACTTTCTTCACATATTTACTCTCACGGGTCCACGACTCATTTTTTATATAAGGTTCACTTTTCTTAGCACGAAGTTTGAATTATAATACTACAAATTTAAACACAAAACATTTATTTATGCTACAAGACCAATTAAATCCAATCCTTAAATATTAATTAAAGGTCATCAAGATCGCTCAGCGAGTTTGGTTTTGGCGCTTTCTGCGCTCCCGCTCGGCTTTCCCGGCCTTGTGTGAATTTTTGGCTTGCCTGGTGCCTTCCTCGACTAGTCCGGTCCCTGGTAGGTCACCTGCGCCGGGGCAAAGACTAAAGGGTAGGTGACAGCACTCTCCCTTTGGCTTGCTGGGACGGCTGTTTCTAATCCCCGAATTTGTACTCTCTGAGCCTGGTTCAAGATATTTTCTTCTTGCCAGCCCTTCTGAGCCGCCGTCAATCTTTGGTAAAGTTTCTTCATCCGCGCGGGCTCTACCCAGGTTGCCTTGGTCTGTTGCAGCTCTCGACTGAGCTGAATGCACTGTTGGTGAAGGCTAATGTTCTCTTTCCTCAACTTCCTCAGCTCATTACTGATATCTCCTATTGCGTCCATGGCTAAATTGAAATTAAAGTCAATAAATTATCTCGATGCATATGCTTTAATCCTCAACACTCAACCACAATATTCAGAGCAACCATTTACATCGGAGGTGTATAATTTTAACAATAGTCACAACGTTATCCTACATTTTACATTTGTATACTTGGTCAGTGATAGCTGATATATTGACTATTAATTTCTTCGGCTAATTTTCTGTATTTTAATTGTAAATTGTGTCGTAGTTTGGTTAGCATAATATTAATTTGAATTAAAAACTTACTTTGTAATTTCTTTGATTTTTACACTTATATTGGTAATTATCTTTAATTATAGTTTAATAGATTAATTCGAGTCCCGACTTATTAGTGCAAGTACTTTATGAAATCGCAAATGTTTAACACTGATTAGAGGCATGAACAACAAAACTTGTTTTCGAAAACATTTATTTCACAACATTGGGTTTCGTTTTCTATCTACACAATTAGTGACAGATTTTCTTGTGGTAATTTGTAGCTTGAGTTTCTTTTCGTAGAGGGTGTCGAGCATACGCGTGTTCATCATCTCGTTCGGTCAAATTTCGTAGAATTTCGGGTTGCAATATTTTCTTCGGTACGACTAGGTGTACCGGTGCATCCAACTCGAGTAACCTTGGGTCCTTCGGATCAAAAGCTACTGAATAATTGGGAAGATGGCCATCTGAACTTGGGATCCTGCCGCTAGCAATGTCGGCATTGATTCTAGCCACTCTTCGGCGCTGGTTGGCGGCCTTCCAGCGGTATTTTGGCTCGAAGTATTCATACTGCTGGAGTTGAAATTCGGCCTCATGTCGTATCTCGCGAGCCGGATTTCGTCCGGGCTCTCTTGTGATGGCTACGCTGGGTATTTCGATATCTTGTACCCGGTACTGATTCTTGATGGGGCCACTTTGGAGTCCCATATGTAGCGAGCAAATATTCGCGATCCAATAGCGCCTGACGATATCTTCCGGCGAATCGGCTAGGGATCGTTAGCGTGGTCCTATTGTCGTCCTCCCAGCATTTCCGAGAATTTCCTGCTGCTAGTAAAGTTAAATTTTATTCAACATGCATTAGAATAAATTACAGGATTTTAATAGATATGCACCAAAAGAAAAAATTTCATGGTTAGCTGAATACGTATGGAAGTTTACGAAACGAAATTACCCTATTCACTGACTCAATCTGAAGATGTATACGGATTGAAAACTAGCTGACATTTAATTGACCATCAATCCAATATACTCAAAAGTACTTACTATTAGATAAAAGGACTTCATCTTTGAGGAAACATATCTATTAATTAGACATATATAGCATCACTTTATGATAGCTTGAAAGTGCTTATACTCTTTACACTAGGTGACTTACTCCTTTTCGGGTCAAAAAAAATCATTTCATTTTGAATCAAGTACCCTTATAAGTTGTTAACGGATAAAAGCACATCACCTTTATTACTTCGAATTCATAAGAAATAGCACATTTAACCACATGCGACGTCATCTATTTACCGAAAAATACTTATCATGTATGGAAGACAAATCTAGGTTACTTTATTTATCGACTAATACTACTATAATAAAAATAAAATCGAATTTACATTATTCATATATTATTACTATTATTACTAAAAATGAAGCCAAAATTATTACTAGAAAATAAAAAAATTACATTATTTATTGAATAAAAACTCATATAAATTAAACATAAACCTTAAAATACAAGCCATGAAATGTCTTAACCGCCGCATGGTCCTCTGGTGCATACTGGAGTTCCTCATTCCTGACGGAGCTGATTTCATGATGGTTCACATCCGCTTCTTCAATCGGTTCGTATTAATGTTTGCCATATTTTAGAAAGTGATGAGAATTACTGGGTCAGCTGGATATTTATACTAGTTTTGTGGATGGAGTGACTCAGGCCACACGTGATCTATATAGTCATGAAAATTTTCTGCTTATTGCTCGTGGCCGCTGCTTATTGGCTATATTATAACTTTTATCCTCCAGCTTTCTCTACAAATGATTGCTACTTCTAGAAATTTTTATTACTCACGTTGCTAATAGTGGTTCTGAGTGGGGTGCGGGTGTGCGATTCCTTCCATTCCTTCCAATCGATGCACACTGAACTTCAGAAGCCCTAAGCAGTATGCAGATTTTCAACATCGCATGTGTTAGGTAATTCATTGTTATTTATAGCTTCTCAGAATATATTTATCGCTTTTAGGTTTCGATCTGGCATTTAATATATTTTTTGTAATCACCAATTTATTTCTGGATATTACTCAGCTTCCGTTCAACATTTGATAATTTCTTCTTTCGATGTCTGATTTGCTGCAATCTCTTAGCGGTAACGTCACCCCGATAATAATAAAGTTGTTGGTATTCGCCAATAATCTCGGATTTGATATTAGTCCTTACTGAAAATTTCAGCGCCTTGATACGGATAAACAATTTCTCAAACGTACCAGATGACCAACCATGATGATTTCCACACGCAACATGACTAATTGAGAGGACTGGGAATTATCAATGACGTAAATCGGATGAAGGCTCTCGCCACACCCTTCTTCTAATGGATATACTAATGTCAAATTGTATGTGAGAATGTGTTCCAAGGGGTTCATGGCAATCATCGCGCATACTGTATCGAAGCAACATACTGAACACGATCATAACGAATCTTGGGTCAATTTTTATTTCTATCATTATTTATTCAAAATTAGGGGCAGATCCTGTGGCAGCGAACACTACGAACACTTAAATCCACGGAGGGGGTCGATGGAATCGGATCTTGACTTCCTTAATGACTCTTCCGCACTGGATCTGAAAATGGGGTTCGTGATTGAGTTACCTGATGCTCTTTATTCTTTAGTTAGATCACTTCCATCACACGTGTATAATATTCATTCAGGCTCACTTTGAGAGTTTTCTCCAATAGTGCTTAATAATAATTCGAGATGATGGTTTCAGTACTTTGTGATACAATGCTATTTTTTCTGATAAAAAACGTTAGAGTTTATAACGAGAAAAAGTGATCCCTCACAAGTGATTAAATTTATGCGAAAATGAATTGGTATTTATACCTATTCTGTGACCATAACCTTGCGTGTTAAACTTAATGCGATAAAACAAAATTTGACCTTGAAATTATTTGTATAATCTAACTCTAATTTTATTATTTTCTCGATTTAATTCGACAATTCATTTCTTAAATTTTTAATTGAATTATTTCTAACTAAAATTATTTTATTTTACTTCAACTTTTTCGTTAAATTTTTGTTTTTACTGTGGAGTTTATGGTTGTAATAACCTTGACCCCAGATGTAATTATTTTCTTACCCCCAATAATCACCCGTTGCCAAGCAACGTTGGGAATTCAATCATTGGTTTTTGAGGTCGCCAAAGGTGAGCGCCCCATGGGAACCACTCTGGCCCGACCCCAAACTGGGTCCATCGCACTACCGTTAGAAGGTACGTGTGCGATTTTCTTTCTCTGGTCCCTCGCTTGTGTACTTAATTTTACCTTCCTTGAAATCTCTTTCCAAAAAACTATTCGAAAACTCCTTGCAATCCTACTCTATTATTACTGAAATAAGACTCAGATAATTATTTTAGGCGAAAAATTTATTGAATATCACTAAACCTATTTCGAATTGTTGTCCTTGTGCCTTTGCAGCGCGGCGTTTCGCACGTTCCGACTCCCCGGCCTGTGTTTGGGAGCTTTGGTTGCTGTTACTATGACGGACGTCGCTTCTCTGTACGCTAGTTGGGCAGGTGCGAAAACAAGCGGGTAGGTTACCGCGTTGCCCTCCTGGCACGCCGATAACGCTACCTCAAGGCCGCGTATTTGGATCTTTTGCGATTGGGTGAGCTGCTTCTCTTCAGCCCACCATCGCTGTGCCGCTGTTATCTTTTGATAAATTCTTTTTGCTTTTTCTGGCTTGATCCAGGTGGCTTTGGTCTGCTGTATCTCTTTATTCAATTGAGCCAATTGACATTGTAGGTCCTTATTACTCATACGGGCAGCGTGGAGTTCCTGTAGTAATAGTTGATGCGAGCTCATATCTAAATGAAGAAGAACACTTAATAAACTCCTGAACCATTATTACACGTTTTAATTCATCGTGTCCCTGTCTGTATCTTATATGGCGTTGGCGGACGGAATCTATGTCTTTTAACAATGCATTTCTTCATGAAGTATTAATAAAATCTAGACGGCAATATAATTGAACAACTAACATTAAACATTTATTACAAACAAAGGAAAATCAGTGGCTATTGAATCTAGGGTAGATTTGGTTATATCTTCTGCCTGGCCGGTCACGAGCGTAGGAGTGATCGTGTTGTTCGTCCGGACGCCTTTCTTCGCCTCGTAGTTCGCGGGGAAGAATTTCCCGCGGAACAACCACGTTCATAGCCTTAGTCTGACCACATAGTCGCGTGTCGTCCAGCTCATAGGAGACATTATATCTCGGGGCATACCCGTCCGTGCTAGGTATTTTGCCCTCAGCAATGTCAGCATTCACCTGTGCCAGGTACCGTCTGGCCTTGTATACTTACCGATCCGTTTCTCTTTTGTCGTCTTCGAGGCAAGTAAATAGATGTTCGGCCTGGCCCCAAATTTTCAAGGCCCGGTTGCGGCTGGATTCGCGTTCGATCGCGACGAAGCGAAGGTCGGTGTCGTCGAGTCCGTTTGACCTTCTCTCCGGGATTCTCTGACCGGCGAGATCAAGAATCCAGCATCCCACATCGCTTGGCGACACCGGGCGGCCGCGTGTGCCGGGAATCGAAGAGTGACGCGGATACGTCGATCTATGAATCATCTAAAACAAATAAATAGGTATTAATGTTAGGCCTGGCCTGGTAGGCCATCAAGGGTCAGTTGATAAGGGGTTTTGGGTTTTGGTCAGATAAGGTCTGGTGGATCCATGGAACTCACATATCTTAGTGGCCGAGTTACAGGTGGGTACGTTGGGTTGTACGTAATTTACCGGGAAAACTCACTCATGGGTTAGTCGCCGTATGTTTGCGTTTCCTGAATGTTATGTGCCCATCATAATCGGCCCGACGGGCTTTGAGTCATTATGGTGGCCTTAGTTGTAAGGTGGTTCATTTACTCGGTAGATACTCGGCGGTTTCGTGTTGGTTCATTCTCTCGTCTTTTGCATAAGTTTTTGATGGTAACGAGGTAAATACTAGCTCTATTATAAATATTTTAGAATTGGAGTTGTTTCACGTTCATAATCAATATACATAAATCGATTAATTAATAATAAATATGACTAAAACTAGAATTTAGCAAAATTTGGTTTAACAGATTTATAAACTGATGTAAGGTACTTATAGCGTCTATGATAAATAATAACTATTCTATATTGCTCATTGATTCGATATTGCCGACATTATATATTGGAGCCTACCTTTTCTTTAGGATTTCCAGATATCGGATACCCTCATACTCACCTGCAAGTGATAAAAACATATTTCCTGGACGATATTTGGCTGCTTACATCGACTGTTCACCGTCTAAAATTGAATATCAACCCTTTTACTCGCTATCGGTAACTAAGAGTGAGTGAACTTATAATAGGCTTACTACTCGCTTCTTTTATTCATTAAATATTTATTCCTTCTACCAACAAAATCTGAATTTAATTTACTATACTTGAACTTAGGGTTTTATAATGGATCATAAATTTTATTAGTTAATGTAGGTCTTCAGGTTAATCATGGTCCACGGTACCTCTGGAGCTCGAGTACCTCTATTGGAGTAACAACGTTGTGACTAGATCTCGTGAAATTAATTAATGAGTAAGTGTTATGTTGAAAATTTACCCTCTCAATTTGGAATCTGCTGCCCCCAATATCTTCCTCGTCGATGGTTCTTGGTGCTCGAATTGGGTCTCTGCGGGTTGTATGTCCGTAATTTGGTTTCATAATGCTAACAAGTTATCGCAAAATACTGACAACTATCCGATGATCAATTTATTTTCTTAGAGTATGATGTAATGTTTATGTAACCAGGTATGTACACACGCAGGAGCATTTGGGTAGGAATTTAGCAGTCGATCTGCCTGATGGTGATATTACATTCGGAATATTTCCCAGTTATCGATGAAATGTCAATTAGATCGGCTTGGATTTTTATTGGTGAACTGATTTCTAGGAGTCATTTTAATTTGGTGTTGGCCAAATATTTTCGTATCATGGATTTATTATTTTCTGGAGGTAATTTTTCTGTTCCTTTGCCGCAAAAATTTTAACCTTATCTATCTTTAGTTTAAGGAGTTTCGCTTGAAGATGGTTACTTTGGACTTGATGGGCGACTTGATGGGTGACAAATGGATTCCTCGTTAGTGGACCTTATGAATCGCACTTTCAATCAGTATTAATACCGGGAATGGATTTTGGGCGAATAATACGTAAGTGAGAGGATCAATAAAACTATATTTATCTCTTAAAGTCAGGGAAATCTCGAGAACCACTGGTATGGCTCACATTCACCGATGAATTCCGTTCAGTCAACTACGCGGACCTCAAATTTCTCTCTTTTCAAGGACACAGCTTACAAGAAGACATTTTTTACTTTGATAATTTGATTGTTCTTGAGAAAAAAAAAGAAATTTACTTATTCTTTTTCTATAATTGTAGATTTATATTATCAGTTAACAACTAACTGCTTCCGATGTGCTGTTCTAGCAAGCGCATAATTAATTAGATTACATATCATTTTATTTTGGGTCGGAAATTTAATTTCTCTCTTTAATAGTCGAGGTTCATGTCGCGGTGAGTTTGTTATATTACTAAAATGACTCTCCGAGTTCTGCAATTTAAGTCAATTGATTTTTAACTTTTTAGTTGTTACGAGTTATCGATACATCCTCGATTTTTCGCATGAATTCTCTGTTACCTTCCGTTGGTTGACCTTAGGGAAATTATTTCGATGTTAAGAATTTATGAGTGCCCACTGGACTACTCCTTGTTATGATTTTTAGCAGTTTTGTAAATATTAATTTAGGTCGATTTTATAGGACTTGAGTGACGACGAAATAGCCAAAAGACTATTCCCCCTTCAACCCATTTCCCCTATATGGAATAATAATTTACGTTTCAGCTACTGCGTTCTCATGCCGTAGCCTTCACGGGCACGAATCATTCGCGGAATTACATTGCGGTGATGTGTCGGCTGTGGGCCGGAAAAATTTTGACAAAGAAAAATTTGTTTTCAGATTAATCATGTTTATTGCCATATAATATACCATAGTTCTCATAGTTTCATTAATCATAATAACATCATAACTCTCTCCCCACGCCGTCGCCCAAGCAGAGCTCACACGAGGTTGCAAGGACGCGACGTGGAGAGAGTTTTCGAGCATGCCTCCACTCACATTTAAAAATTCTGGTTTTCTGATGATCAAGACTAATCTTCAGATTTAACTGATTCAAGTTTTTCAAAAACTGATTAAAATTATGTGAAAATGAATCGGTATATATACATATTGTACGACCCTAACCTTGCTTTGTTAAATTTGATTTAGTAAAATAAAATTTGACCTTGTGATTTTCTAGCATATTCTATTCTTAATTTTATTATTTTTGTAATTTAATTTGACAATTTTATTTTTAATTTCTTAATTGAATTGTTTCCAATTCAAATTATTTGATTTTTGTTCCATTTTTATGGATTATTCCATTTTTTAGTAAATTGTCAAATTTTCGTGTTCTCATGTTATTTTTATGTTTATTTCGTGCGGATCTTGTTGCACTTTGTTATTATTTTGATTTTTTTTGTGTTTCTTGATTTTATATTTAATTGTTTTCTTTCTCATATTTTAGCATGGTTAGTTGGTGTTTTATGGGTCCGATTTTAAATCTGCATGTTGTATTTGCGTGTGTATTACCGATTCATTTAAACGATTCTCAAGGCCGTTTGTGTTTCGGCCCAATATTACGTAAATTGTCTATTTTCGATCAAATCTTATGTTATTTTTATGTTATTTCGTGAGGATCTTGATGCATTTTGTTATTATTTTAATTTAATTTTATGTTTTTTGATTTTATATTTTAATTATATCTTTCTCGCATTTTAAGGTGTTTATTTGGGTGATCGGAATATTCCGCAAATGAATTTTCCGCACCGGAATAATGCGCACAAGAATATTCCACACATGAAGATTCCGCACAGGAAAATTCGGCAAATCTAAATGAGGTCAAGCATGGGTCAGACTTAGGTCAACCGCACTTTCTTATCAGTTCAGTTAGTTGTTTGCGACCAAACTGTCAACAACACTTTTAAGCTCCAAATTTTCCTTCTTATTTTCACCCTATTTGCAATGGAATTTTCAACAACAAACAGAGGAAATTCAGTTCTCATTTATTCCGGCTATGAGTATTTGAAATTTCGCACAAACAACGGGGTCGTGACTTGGAGATGCCGGCAGAATCATCAAGAAAAGTCCCGTTCTTTTTTAAAAACCACCATTGATTCCTCCACAATTGTGACTCCTCTGACTCGGCATTCTCATGACTCGTGTCCCCAGAAAGCCATGGCAAACGTTGCAAAAGCACAAATGAAAGAGGCCATTAAAAAAGTTGGTGCCACTGCCAGAAATGTTCTGGGTAATGTTTTAGTCAACGTGAACAGTGACATTTTGGGTCATCTACCAAAAACGTCATCCATTGTGAGAAGCCTAAATCAGTAGAAACAGTCCGATTGCATTGTCAATCCTACTACTCATGCCTTCACTATTCTTGAAAAATATTCTGCGATTATTTTGCATGACACTGGCTTTGATGATCCTGACCGAATTTTGGTAATTGGCAATAGGAAACTATTACTTGAGCTAAACAAAGAAACAATATATTGTGATGGAACATTTGATAAATGCCCTAGCATGTTTTACCAGCTATATACCTGGCACGCCCTGGTAGGCACATTGTATCCTCCGTGTATTTATTTTCTCTTACAAAAGAAGAACAGAGAAATATACATCCGAATGTTCGAAATAATGAAGCAACTTTTAACAAATTTATCGCTTAGAAAGGTCTTGGTTGATTTCGAGAAGGCTTGTATGACAGCGGCTGCAGTTGCTTTGCCCGATGCCGAAGTAAAGGGATGCTACTTTCATATCTGCCAAAGTCTCGTTAGCAAAGTAAATTGCATAGGGTTGAAGAATATGTATGAGAGCAATGTTGATGTGAAGTTAATATTGAAATCTCTTTGTGCCTTGGCATTCGTTCCTGCAAACGAAGTTAGGTCTGCCTTCGATATTCTTGCCAGAACCTTCCCCGACGAAGATCCATACAATGCGGTTCTATCAGAATTTTTTCAAACTTATATTGAAGTTGCCTTTGGTAGAGATCCAATGTTCCATGTAAGAATTTGGAATCAATGGGAGGCGGCAGCTGAGAAATCACCAAAAACAACAAACTGTTGTGAGGACTTTCACAACGCACTCAATGCCACTTTTCACTGTAGTCATCCAAGTATTTGGCTATTGTTTGATGGACTACAAAGGGACATAGCTTGTCATCGATTGACTTTGGCAAATTACCAGACAGGAAGACCAGAAAAAAAGAAGAGAAAATATGAATCATTGCATCAGGCAGTTGCAACGGCTGTGCAAGAATATGACTCACATGCAGATGATGAAAGTAAACTAAAGTATTTACGCAGAATGGATAATCTGCAATAGAAATTAATAAATGTGTTTACATTTTCCTGTAGATATATACATGTACGTACTTGTAATTTTGATGATAGATATGTATTCATGTAATTACGCAACTGGTTAGTTTCAAAAAAAATTTTTGTCTTGTTTCAACGAAATCACAATAAAGCTAATAGTTTAAATAATGAAGTATTAAAAAATATTATCCTGTGAAAAGTAACCATATGTATTTGCGGAATTTTCCTGTGCGGAAATTTCTTTGCGGATTATTCCTGTGGAATATTCTTATGCTTATTATTCCTGTGCGGAATATTCACCGAGTCGTTTATTTGATGTTTTATGGGTCTGATTTTAAATCTGCATGTTATGTTTGCGTGCTATTTCCGATTCATTTAAACAAAACTAAGTGCTGGCCCAACAGTAACCATAAAAAGCATATTTTATAAATAATTCAATGTAATGAAATTGAATTAATTATATAAGATATGTTGTTTCAATATAAAGAAATTTGTAATAAATAAATATTCTAAAATCTACAGTAATGTCTATCATTAAAGATCTATGTCTATAATCACAATTACAGCTTGTCACCAATTTGCACTTTTCTCTCATTTACAATTTGTTTATTATCGTAAGGTAGATGACCCAAGGGGTAATCATTTTTCTGGCACGAAAATTTAATGGTTTTAACTTTCAAATATTCATTTCTTGAAACTGTTCATTATGAATAGAATGGAGACATTTCATTTTCAATTAGCTCAAGACCTGTAGCTCCGAATAGAGGATAATTCTCTTTGTCGTTAGCTAAATCTCTTCCGAATTCTCCATTTTTCCCTGTCCAATATTCATTGTGACAAATAATTATTGTCACTTGTAGTATGGTAAGGCAGGATAATATTGGGGAGCCCACTCACCTGGGCTATCGTCATCTTTTCTTTTCTGTGACCCTGCGAAGAGAACCACCTTCTGCTACCATGTTGGATTTCATTTGATTGCTCAGTCAGCATGTATTCGCTTGTGCCAAATCGATTTATATCATCAAGGAAATATTTTGCCGAATCGTTTAACTGGTTCTCGATTGAAGCATTATTGGACACCAAAATCAGCCCATAATCGTTTAGTAACTTTTAGCAACTCCTCGAAAAAGGGTTCAATGACTTGCATGGCCTGAATAAAATCAGAACCTATTTTAGCATCTGTTGATCTATCCGGATCTCCGAAAGATATATTTAATGTTGTCATAGCTTGTAAAATTGCTATCATAGATTGAGTTGTATTGTGTAAACAACTGGTTTATACTGCTTATTATCTTCATTTGTAAATCCACTTTCGTGAATGATTTTCATTTGTTTAACCCTAGTACCTTTACCGGACTCATCAGCCCTAAAAGAAATAATTTAACATCTTTTGCTGCTTGAACAGCATCTTCTTTAAGTTTCTTGTCAAAATTACGACTTTTATCGAGAGCTTCATCTTCATCTTTAGATAATATACATCTCATATTAAATTTAAGTTTTTATTAACCGAAAATACTTCAAATTTATTCGAGTAAAAATATCTTTTTAAAATTTGAACAAATAACTCAAGATTTATTTAATCACCTTTATTTCAACCATTCATCCAAAAATATAAACTAAACTACTTCCGATAAACAAACAAAATCCAAATAAAATTTTACATAAAAACTAACAACAATTCAAATTCAAGATTCAACACCTTATCCTTGTGTATGAACAATATTATTTTGATGTATATAATATTTATTTTGTGATGGGACATAATATATTTTACTCATAAAAACTCACTATATAAATACTTTTATAAATACTCATTTTATAAATATTTAATATAGGGGTAAATTTTATTATTATTATTATTATTATTATTATTATTATTATTATTATTATTATTATTATTATTATTATTATTATTATATTGTGTTATTGAAACTATTATTATTATCTAATATATGTTATTATTATTATTATTATCTATTATTATTTATTATATGTTATTATTATTATTATTATTATTATTATTATTATTATTATTATTATTATTAATATTATTATAATTATTTTTATTACTAATATTGTGTTGGGTCAACAAACAATTTTGTTTGAATGGATCGGTAACAGCACGCAAACACAACATGCAGATTTAAAATCAGACCCATAAAACTTCAATTAACCACGTTAAAATACAAGAAAGAAATAATTATAAATATAAAATCGAAAAACATAAAAATAAATTAAAATAATAACAAAGTGCAACAAGATCCGCATGAAATAAACACAGAAATAACATGAGAACACAAAAAGTTGACCAAAATTTGACAATTCACCAAAAAACCAAAAGTCCTCGAAAGTTGGAACAAAAATTAAATAATTTGAATTGGAAACAATTGAATTAAAAGTCAAAAAATAAAATTGTCAAATTAAATCACGAAAATAATAAAATTAGAATAAGAATATACAAGAAAATCATAAGGTCAAATTTTGTTTTACCACATCAAATTTAACGCGCAAGGTTAGGGTCGTACAATAGGTATATATACCGATTGATTTTCACAGAATTTTAATCAGTTTTTGTAACTAAAAACTCGAATACTCGTTTTACCGAATAAAGAAGCTTATCTCTACGATTACACGATGTAAGTGAAGAAGTGTCGCAGAACTTTCTCCACGTCACACACAAATAACCCCAGTTAAGCTCTGTTTGGGTATCTGCATGAGGAAAGGTTTGAAATGGAATTTGATGATGATGTAATGATGTATTATGCCAATTATGTTCGAAATAAAACTTTAAACAAAAATGAATTATGTCGAAATTTTTCCTGCCCACAGCCGATACACCACCAAAATATAGCAAAATCAACATACCCCAACCGAACTGTGTAGGTGCGGTGTAAGTGCGTTAATAGTTCGTGCCCGTGAAGGCTACGGCATGAGAACGCAGGAGCTGGAACGTCAATATTATCCGTTATATGAGAAGATGGGTTGAAGAGGGAATAGTCTTTTGGCTACTCCATCATCACCCATTTCCTGAAAACTCGACCTAACTTATGACTAAACAAATCGGCTTAAAATCAAGACAACGAGTAGTCCAGTGGGCACTCATAAACTCTTAATGTCGACAAAATTTAACCTAAGGTGACGGGTAAATTAACTTTGGAAATCGTTGTTATGTCAATAATTAGTGATAGTGAAAAACTAAAAATGTGTGACTTAACTTAAGCCTAGTTAAAACCCAGTTTTCGATTTCTAACGTTTTCTATGTGAACACAATAAAATCCACAGTATTATAACCCCCTCGACCGTAGCGGTAAACTGACAGTTAAATTCTGAAATTACAGCCATTACTATATACCTGACAAATAACTAGAAAGAAAGAGTAAATCCTCAGTCAAGATCCATAATATTAAATAAACATGTAAATTTTGCGATGAGGTCTTGAGTGAAACTCGTGAAAAGGCCAGTGAAGGATATGAGAGTCTCAATCATCCACGACATCTATTGATTAGTTTATTTAGGTTAACAGAAGGAAACATTAAAGTATCAGAAAATAGATTACTAGGTCTAAAAGTATATTGAGGTGTAAGATTAGCCCTAAAAGGGTTTCCTAAAATCATGATACTATACGATATAAAAACACAAGCTTTCCAAGCTAAGAATTAAATGACTTACCAAAAAACCCATCCCGAAATAACCGACAATAAATGAAAGTAAAATAAACGAAACACACCAAATGAATTTATACAACGACGTTCATCGATAAAATGTAACAAATAAAATCACAAATAAGAAGGATGTCACAACGAGTAACATTCCCAAAATTTCACCTCGCACCAGACATTGAAAACCAAATAATGTATCTATCTTGAGTCACAGAAGCCACGATAGAGGAGATTCACTGATGATATGTAAAGCGAACCATCCAAAAGGAGATCGAACGATGAAAACGACCGAAGTGAATTTAAAGATTGATAATCCCTCCGGATAAAGATAATTAAAGCATACCAGAGTAATCGACAAAATAATTTGAATCAAGTCCCACTAACAATCCACGAATAGGACCTTATATAAAGAGTAATGATATCCCCAGCAAGCTAGTTAAATATTTGTCATTAAATAAAATTCATAGAAAAATTACCCACATAGAAATTTAGGAAAATTTAGCCATCAATAAATTAATCGCAAAAAATAAAAAATGAATTATCAGTAAGGATAATCCGATTAATGAAGAATCGACCTGACATTTCTCTAAAAATCCGATCGATCGAAAATAAATTGCAATCAGTAGACAAAATTCACACCTGCATAGTTAGGAAGGAAAACACATCTGCATGCGACCTTTGACAGCAGCATGCACGCCAACAGAAAGTTCGAGTCTAATTCATACACCGACTCCTACTTGTCCCGACATACACACCCAGTCGTTTATAAGTAGGCTATCCGTCTAAAAATTCATTTTAATCGTCATAATGATACAAAAATCGCAATACCAAAGAAACGTTACGAATGATGATCCACGAGGAGATGAAACCGAAGGGATCTCCATGGAGACAAAAATGAAGGCACAAGAAGGTAATTGCACTGAATTATTGTTATGAAAATTGATTATTCATCCGAGATCTAGTCCCAAAAGTCAACACAAACGTCCATTTACGACCTTTAAGATTTCTGAAGACTAACATTTCCACGGATTTCAATGAATTTTGTTATGCTAATTAATATAACCTGTATGTCTCGATTAGTTTACGTGTATTACAAGTAGTTTTCCGACTGAATCGAATGCCACTCACAAGTAAAACCGATGGGGGACTACGCAGTCCATTCGGAAGCTAGAGAACCATTTCAATGCAACCTAAGATCCAACACCCAACTAGGCATCTTCATAGGGAGAGTGATTAGAGTCCAGTTTTCATGGATCACCAGCAGTAAAGAAGAATACTATGATTAGAAAATAAGTTATTTGATATAACAGACGTTAACTTAAGGTCAAACTGCTGATGATTTATGAGAGTTGGAAGTATGGCTTACAATACCGGAGTAAATTCAGAATACCGGTATTCGATATTAGAAATTATGCAATATCGGGATACCGGTATTAAAACCGGTATTATAAATGAAAAATTTGAAGTCATATTACTGTTTAAATCAGACATTATAACGACTTATTAACAAATATTCATGAAATCTAATAAATATTATTCTAAAATGAGTGTTGGGCCAGAACACAAACGGCCTTGAGAATTGTTTAAATGAATCGGTAATACACACGCAAATACAACATGCAGATTCAATTTCGAACCTATAAAACATCAACTAACCATGCTAAAATATGAGAGAAAAAAACAATTAAATATAAATCAAGAAACACAAAAATAAATTAAAATAATAACAAAGTGCAACAAGATCTGCACGAAATAAACATAAAAATAACATGAGAACACGAAAATTTGATCGAAATTTGACAATTTACTAAAAAATGGAAAAATCCATAAAAATGGAACAAAAATTAAATAATTTGAATTGGATACAATTCAATTTAAAAATTAAAAAGAAAATTGTCAAATTAAATTATAAAAATAATAAAATTAAGAATAGAATATACTAGAAAACCACAAGGTCAAATTTTGTTTTACTTAATCAAATTTAACACGCAAGGTTAGGGTCATACAATAGGTTCATTTTCACATAATTTTAATCAGTTTTTCAAACCTCGAAACTACTGAATCAGTTTTTAATCTGAAAGTCAGTTTTCAAAAACTTGAATCGACTCCAGCAGTTTTTTAACCACTCAAACAGTTTTTAACCAGTCTTAATCATCAATTGGCTTAAAATCATCTTGTCAATAATTCATAACACTTCGCAGTATCAATCAAATAAATTGGCATAAAATCATCTTGTCATTAATTCATAATACTTCGCAGTATCAATCAAATAAATTGTCATAAAATCATCTTGTCATTAATTCCTAACATCATATAAATCGATACCCGTGCACTATCTGAGAGTTAACGTGTTCAGTCAAAACACTTATCAGTGTTAATTGGCTGAATGCACGGCTCTCAGCTAGTTACGCACACTAACTCGAGGTATACTAGAAAATTTTTCTCTGAAAAATAAGACTGAAAATTTGTGAAAACACATCGGTATTTATACCTATAATTTGGCCTTAACCTTGCGTGTTAATTTTACTGCGATTAAACAAAATTCGATTTTGAAATTATTTGTCTTATCTAAATTAAATTTTTATTAATTTCTTAATTTAAATTGGTAATTTATGTTTAACATTTTTAAATAAATTTATTCAGCTAAAAATATTTTATTTTTATTCATTAATTTTTACTTTTATTTAAATGGTCATTTTACGGTCAATTTTTCTTGTTATTATGTTATTTTTTTATGTAGATTTCGTGCGGTTCTTGATGCATTTTGTATTTATTTTTATTTTACTTTTGTTTTTGATTTTATATTTATTTATATTCTCTCAGATTTTAAAATGTTTAGTTGGTGTTGTATGTCATATTTAAGTTATCTTGGTGCTGGGTTTTCGTGCTGTATTACTGATGCATTTAAACAATTCTCAAGACTATTTGTGTTCTGGCACAACAATTGGATTTACCCACAACAAAATATTTGCACTTATTTAAATATTATCTTAAGTAATTTACTTTACTTAGCTTTTCTACTTTCGTTGTCATAAAAAAACGAGAAAACTTACTCAAAACTTTCGATGTCATCTTTGAATTTTAAACGGTTAAAAATACACCATAATCATCCTTTTGTAATTCAAAACTGAATCGAATTTTACAAATTTCAGATTTAAAAGTGAAACTACAGTGACTAAATTGAAATTTTTTCTTCCAGTTTGCAACAATTTCATTGCATTATTAAATGTCAATATTTGTTTTAATATTTATATTATCCAGATAAAAAGATTGTCAAGATTAAGCTTATCTTTATGAAAAAATTGTTTTACAAATGGCAACGAAATTCCCTTCTTTTAGAACAAACAAAGACGAAAATTTCAATTACAGTGGTAAAATAGTGTATAGTGCGGAAACAAGTGAAATTAATATGTGGTCAAAACTAATACTAGATGATTTTGGTAAATTACCAATCATTGATAAAGTTATTGGCTTTGATATGGAATGGCCGATGAATAGAAAAACTGCAGTTGTTCAATTATATTCTGAAATGCATGGGGTGTTTGTATTTCAAATATTAACTTTATTACCAAATGTCCTATTGGAGATAATTAGAAATAATTCTATTAAAAAAGTTGGTTTGAATATCGCTAATGACATTAAGAAGTTAGAGAAGGATTTCGGTCAAAATTTAGATGATGTTATTATTAATGGTTTGTGTGACGTAGGAAATTTAGCGAGAAAGAAATTCAACAATTCCGAGAGATGGAGTTTATCTAATTTAATTCTCAATCTAACTGGGCAGATTCTTCCTAAACCAAGTGCTATTCGTTGTGGGAATTGGAATCGATTTCCATTATCAGGTGAACAGATTAAATATGCAGGATTGGATTCATACGCATCTTTTTATGCATATTCACTTTTGATGAAGAAATAAATTGTTCTTTTTTATATATATCACGCTGTTTTTAATTTTAAGAAAATTTTCTATATTCTTTCTTTCAAAAATCCTCACACAAATGTTTAAAATTAATTTATCGAGAGCTATGATTTCTCCTAAAATAACTTCCTCAGTTGAATTTATCATTCTAATGATACTATTTGCATTAATTATGCCCTTACTACCTACATTTCATACTTGGTCATGGTCATTAATATAAATAACGTATTAAATATAGAGGTATACTGAAAATTTCAGCAAACAAGAAAAATAAGGCTAATTACAAAATTTAATTGCTTATAAAACTAGTAACAATATGGAAAAAAATATACGTACAAATAATACAAATATTTTTAAAAAGTCTCTATTCTCTCCGTCAATACCAACTGGGAATCTCCGTTTTCGGCCGAGGTTTAACTTATTAGATCCGACTTGAGGAACTTAGTGACAGAGCTCGTCCCCGAAATCATCGGGCCAGTATCCGACGGAAGTTGACGAGTTTCTGTTTTCTTCGACTATCTACATGGAGGTTGTAACCGCGGATACGTCCAATCAAATTTACCTTTCGTCCTCTTTGCCGACGCAGATTCGAAGCGTTGGCTTTACGGGTTTCGTCGGTTCAGGTAATTTTTCGTCTGACTTGACAAATTCTGGGTATTGTTCGGAGACCCGAATGGTGGCTTCCGCTATCACTCTGGCCGCATTTGCCAGTATTGTGGCCCCCTCAGCTCGACGACGTTCACGGCGTCACCGGTGCAAACGCGCGTGCATACACATGCACACCTACTTTACACACAAGCTTTGACTTCGCTGACCGAGTTGGTTACCGTTCCAGTGGGGCATCTCACCGGTGACTTGGTAAAAATTGAAATTCTAGAGTTAGTCGAGTTTACAAATACTCGGCACACTAACCCAAAAAGAAAAAGAAGCACACATGTGCGATTGTCATCGTTCAAATTTCGTCTAGACATTCCGTGCGGGGGTGTTTGTAAGTTTCACAGGTAGATTAATTAGTGTGATTTCTAGTGGAGATTGTCTGCGATTTTAATCTAAGATTTTTCGAAGCGTTCCTAATCGATGCTGGGCTTATATCCTGCGTCCCTGTCTCGGGTCCTCATCTGTATTGGCGTTGTGTACCGGTTAACAAGTATAGTAGTCAATATTTTGCAATCGGAACTAATATTTTGTTGAAAATAGAATGGTTTGTTTTTAATAATAAAAGTGTTGGGTTTTGGATTATTTCAAGTCGGTTCTCTCTGACTCCTGGTGTTCTTTAAATTAAAACAATGAACGACCCAACGTATATTGAAACAACAGGTTCACAATTTATTATCACGCTACAATGACCAATCAAAGTTTATACGATTCTCTGCTCGGCGTTGATGCTTTGCAAACAAACAATATTCACCTTTTGATCCTTTAGTTCTGTTGACTCTCGTTTTCCTCGGTTTCTGTTTGGTTTGATCCCTTTTCGCCTTTCCGTATTCTTAATTCTATTTCTTCTTTTCCCTACTTCCCTAATTCGTTTACCACTTTTCCTACAGTCTGATTCTTCGAACCCTAGCTGAGGCAGAATGCCGATTTTCTCTGATTTTCCCTTTGCTTATATACTCCTCGAAATCAGGATGACAAATGGTTATTGCCGAGCCAATCTTTCGTTTGACATTTTCTCCTACGTGTTTGCTTCGGCTGTCATCCATAATGGTCCAACGAATCCAGATAATTAATGGCCCTACCGGTCTTCCTACGCGCGCTATCTTCTCCTTACTCTTTTCCCATTAATCATTGTGTCAAGCTAATGGGCCCAAATCTTCCTTTTGTTTGCCTTTCTTCTTGTTTACCCAGCTCGGGTTTCCTTCATCTCTCGGGTTCTCCATTGGCTCGGGTTTCCCATTAGCTCGGGTTTTCCATTAGCCAATTAATTAATTAATTAACGTTTTCTGTTTTCATACATTTGAACGTTTTTCAACCCTTTCTAACCCTTTTCTGATAAATCCCTAACCGTCATCTTGTTGACCATTAGCTAATCTATAACTGTCCCGTTTTTCCCATTCGATTTCGATGATTTTTCCATTTATTGATTTTTCTCGGGTTTCCGGATTCTCGCCTTTCGTAATTGCTTTTTGCATTTTCTAATACTGTTTCCATCGCACTTTCCTTTACTATTAATTCTGTGCACGATCCCGTTTTTATTTGCCTTTTTTCTTCGCTTACTTTCCATTTGAATTATTATCCTAAATTTTATTTAAATTTTTAATTTTAATTTACAGACCTCAACAAAAGCTGTAGTTTGTTTTTACATTTAATAATAATGTGGTAAATTTTTATTGGTAAGAAAATGGTTAAAATCGTCATAACGAAATTTACTTAGTATTTCCTTATTTGGGGTGCCATACTATAATGATTGTTAGTTGGTAAGGTTAGAAACAAAGGAAAAATAAGAGTACAATGCCCCGTTCATACTAAATTCGTTAAAATGGTTTCCCAATTTAATTTTTCCATCTTTATGCTTGAAAGGACAAAATCCAAATTATTACATACTGAACTAAATTACATTGTCCAACTTTTACTATTATTTCTAACCCTTGTCGATCTCCTCAATGTATCGATTTATGACAGGAAATTTAAGAATACAAAAAGGATTTTTTCCTACATAAACATTTATATAAATGTTGTCTCCTGTAACTATAGCGCTATTCCCGTATTTTTCACATTACCGCTCCGTCCACGCGATTCATGGACGCCACCGTGAATTCCAACGGTGTCCTGCTATGTGATCTGTGCAAACGAGGCCTGACCAGTCTAAGCAGACTCCGAGGGGTGGTCAATGATAAAATAACACGTCAATATCCTGCAAATTTAACTGTCGGAATTGAATGTTATTTCACTACCTTCCACAAACTAATATAAATATAAAAATTGAGTTTAGGGAGACCTGTCACGAATACTAAAAAGTATCACGACCATCCATAATAAAAGTGTAGATAAAAAAATTTTTCTAACGATCATAAAAATGTATTAATCATATAAACATAAGTAATTACTTACAATTCAAAGTATTCCAAGATTTAAAATTTGTAAAGTTCAAAGTGTTAAAGTTTTTTAGGTTAAATATTATGAAAATGGCTGCAGTGTTTATAATGTTTTCGTGCATGGGTGCGTCCAATAATTGAATTTTAAACCTTTTTTGGCCATTTTTTCGGGTTTTTAATGGCTTTTATTTATTTTAATATTTTTTTTCATTTTCTATCTATTTTTCTTATTTTTTTTAATATTAATTTCATTAACTTTACATTTTTTATTTTCGCTGATTGCTTCTTTTATTCTGGTCGCCACTTCTGCCTGTGTATTTTCTAAACCTTATTTTGCAAGGTTATAGATGGTTTTGTGTTCTACTTTATTTTTCTGTGTGCGAATTGTATGCGAAATTTATTAATTATTTGTTTTTAATTAATTATGTTATTTTTTAAATTTGTTTTAATTGGTGTTTTTTATTTTATTTTGTTTTTTGCTTGCGATGTATGCTTATGTTATAGCCGCCATTTTGATAATTTCCAACATGACATTACATAGTCATTGTATTTTGTTTAACCGATGGCTTATAGCCCAACATTAGAGAGATAATTGGTAATTTTTAATCATTTTTTCTCCATAAATCTCTGTAGTTAGTGAGGTAGCCAAATGGGGGAGGTATATAAACATTCGAACAACCCATCCCAACGACATTGGAAATTAAGCCAATGTGATATACCAAATAAGAAAAAAATGATATTTGAAACAACATCTGGATGCCAAGTGACAGTTTTGAATTTGCTGCAGGCCATCAAAATTTACGATTTCATTTCCATTGGTTTTCACGGTGGAAATGGTTGGCATTCTCTGATTTGGAGCAGGGTGCATTTTGCATATACTGTGTTCTGTTTACTCATGATGGAGATGGCATAGGTCGGCATCCGTTAGGTCAGTTATGCAAAAGCAAATTCGAGATGCAAAAGAATGTTTTGATGCACATCATTGAATCCCTTTATTTAATTCTATTTCGCTTTGTGTCAACTTCTTCATCTTAATTTTTGTCTTACTATTTTAAGTTTATTTTGAATTAACTATAACTCGTATCAATTATCTATATCGTCGTATCAGTTATCTGTAAAGTGGCATCAATTATCTATTATTTTTATAAAATAAATCATCTCAATCCTACCGACAATTATACTGTTTATTATTTCCTCTATCTCTCCGTGATTTGTCAAAAATCTTCCTTAATCGTTATACGCTGGCGCTCTATGGGCCCTTCATTTAAATCCTCCTGTCTTTATTCTTCTTTTAATCCTATAAATCTCAAAAATTGTAGTAATCACGTTTGTTTGTTCCCCAGAGAGGTGATCAATCTCTCGTAAGAAATTCTCCAACATTTGCGACGGATCTTACTACCTTCCTCTCATCGGATTTATCAGGATTCCCCATCTGGGTAAGGAAAATATATTTGCACTGAGGAACTTATTCAGAGAGAAACTTCGAAGAATTTTTGGAAATCAGCTTACACGACACGTCCTCAAGTAAACTTCCAGTAAGTCCATACTTGAGCGTGCATGCGGGAAGTTTGATGTGTATGAATGATGTTAATTGTACTATCAATATTATCGAAGTCAATGTTTTGAAATTATATAATATAAATGAAGCAGCCATTTTATCGTCGAAATTTTTCCGGCCCACAGCCTAACAAAATGCAAGATAGTAAATTATTACATAACTATCGAGCGGTGTAAGTGTGGTCTATCAGTCAAATTTCGTGCTCGTGAAAGCCAAGTCGTCAGTACCGACGGGTCCAAACGTCAATTGAAATTAATTATAGGAAAGGTGGGAAGATCGGGAGCCAGCTTTTTGTCTGATTCCCTTTCACTCACTCTCAGAAAAATTTGTTACATATCTTTTACATATCGGCTTAAAATCTTCACACTGAGTAGTCCAGTAGACACTCGTAATATGAACATACTCTCCTAAGGTAAAATTAATAGGGAACGAAGTGGGGAATTCTTTCGAAATCGGTGTAACGATTGACTGTCTTAATTTGATACATGACTAAAATCAAGTATAAGATGACAACATCGATAGAAGAACCAGCATTAAATAACAAAAATATAATAACGCTAATAAAATTCAGGATCTAAAAGTGGCGAGTTATAGATGAGGGATTTTATTTCGATTAATGTAGAACAAGTATCAGAAAGTAAAATGGTAGAGTCTACCATTATTAGTGTATATTAGAAGTGTAAATGAAAATTATGATGTCATTTAAGAGATACTTTATTTTTGTTATTTTCAAACAACTGGGACAAATTAGATAGTATTTCCACGGATGGAGCACATGCAATGATTCATGCAAATAATTGATGTGTTTCAATCTTCGAAAAATACTTGAATAGAAAAATTTTTAAATATTGTATTATTCATCAAGAATCTCTATGTACAAAAAATATTAAATTTGATCATATTATTGAAACAGTTGTAAAATGTATCAACAAAATACAAGCAAGAGCAATAAATAGAAGAGAATTTAGAAATTTGTTTGAAAATGAAACCCTTGAAAATGGTGAACTTCTTCATTGTTCTGTTCGATGGTTATCATGTGGGAAAATGTTGTCAAGATTCTTTGAAATAAAAAATGAAGTTCTTGAATTCCTTAAATTAAAAAATGAACTGCCAATTGAATGTAATAATCTTCAAAATAAAACATGACCGTGTGATTTGGCATTCTTCTTTGATATTACAAATTATCTGAATGTTTTGAACACCAGTTTACAGGGCTAAAATTGTTTGTTTTCAACTATGTTCAATAAAATTCTTGCATGTAAAGCCAAATTAAAATTATTTTCAATCGGTTTATCTCCAAAAACATTGATTTATTTCCTATTCTTAAAGATTATCAAAACGAAGCTAAAATATCTAATGTTGATTTTGTTAAATATAAACATGCCATTTTAAATCTATTAGAATCGTTTGAAACTCGATTTAAAGATTTTAATGTAGATGCTAAAAATATTATGCTTTTTATCAATCCATTTAGCATACCAGAAAATGAAATTATGTATTATAACCAAAAATACAATTAGATATTATTCAAATTCAAACACATTCAGAGTTAAGAGGAGCATTTCAAGGATTTTGTATGACGCCAAAAACACCTGATTTAAAATTATTTTGGAAATTGGTTCCTAAAAATGAATTTCCGGAATTGAATGATATTTCTCTTCGATTTTTTTTGCAAATTTGGATCAACTTATCTCTGTGAAAAAACATTTTCTACAATGAATTTTATTAAAAGTAAATTCATATCAACGCTAATAGATATACATTTAAAAAATCTTATTTTGCTTTCAACAGCAAAAACCAATCCAGATATCGAAAAATTAATCTCAGACAATAAATTCCAAAAATAATATTGTTATAATTAAATTGTTGTAAAATTTATATGACAACCCCCTCTTGACACGCCGACAACGCTGTTTCCAGGCCCTTGATTTGCGTTTTCAGATTTTGCGTTAGTCGTCGTTCACCAGCCCATACCTTTTGAGCCGCTTCCATCTTTTGATAAATCGTTTTCATCCTTTTCGGTTCGATCCAGGTCCCTTTGACCTGCTGGATCTCCCGAGAAATCTGCACAAGCTGCTCCTGTAGGCTCCAGTTGGCAGCCAGGGCCTTATCCAGTTCTTGTTGCAAGATGGGGAATTGACGCTCTTCCATTTCTGTAAATAAATAAAATTTATTCATGCTGATTTCCACAGATGTAAGCATCTATTATCATATCGTTTACTATTGGGTCGTCGTAGGGTAGTTAGAGTTTCGCGTTTGAATTTCCATAACATAGGTAAGCGATTATTATATAATCTTACGTATTGCGAAAATATATGGTCTATTTGCATAAGTTAATCAACGGAAGCTCGAAATGTAAACTAACACTATTTATTTCACAAATAAATTTTATATAAGTCATGCGTTAAATAATTGTCCGCTGAGTTCCTACTTCCTCTTCATGGTAGGTCGCTCTCTGGCGTATGGATGGTCTCGATGAATTCCGCTGAGCTCTCTTTCATCCCGCATCTCCCTCGACAGGATGCATCGTGGAATTACACCGTTCATGTCTGTCATTTGCTCCTGGAGCTTGGGGTCATCCAGCTCATAGGACACGTTGTAACGCGGGCGTACCCGTCAGTGCTGGTATCCTGACCGCCGCAATATCCTCATTGATCTTCCTCAGGTACCACTTGGCCTACTCCACTTTCCGGTTCGTCTCGGCTTGATGTCTCTCGAGGTGCACCAGCAAGTACTCGGCCTGTCCTCGCATCTCCCTAGCCGGGTTTCTTCCTGGCTCTCTCTTAATAGCCACATATGGAAGGTCGACATCATCAGTGACTCGTTGCATGCCAGCTCTGTCTCGCGGACCGGCTACTTACTCCCTCGCGTTTGAGTATAATCTATTCTCCTGAACACTATCAGAATAATTGTTTACGGATTTTTAGTGGTATGAAACTACTCATTAACGTGGAATTCATTTATTATGGTGTAGTTTATATGCATTGCTTTAGTCCGCAAGATCGGAGATCTTAATGAACATTTAGTTTAATATTTCCACTTTCAATTCTAGCTGTAACTCTATTTAATAAACGGGTTCAATTGTAGTAATACTTTACTTATTCTCCTCGAGTCCGCTAAATATCTACACTATTTATGATACTGGTTGATTTTATTCTACTTTAATGGATATCTAACTTAATCTAGTTAAATAGAACGTCGAATGGACAATTAATTTGACTTTACAGGTAATTTAATGATTACCGGATTCCAAATGATGCTAACACGTTTATATTGATATAATCATAATCGTTAATCTATCAAAACTTAGTTTGCTCATAAACAATAATCATATAACAAACATTAGGTCCAAAATGATACTAATACTTTTATGTAGATACATTTTATTCATAATCATTTATTTATCAAGGCTCAATTTACCTATAACTAATAATAAACTAATAAACATTTAGATTCGAAATAATTCTCCTACTGTTATATAGATATCTTTAATCAAAATCATTTATTTATCAAAGTTCAATTTACTTATAACCACCAATAAATTAATAAATATTTAGATTAGAAATGAAACTCATACTTTTATATAGATATCTTTAATCAAAATCATTTATTTATCAAAGTTCAATTTACTTATAACTACCAATAAATTAATAAACATTTGTTACTCATGCTGGAGGTTTAGCAAACATACTTTAAGTATGATAGTAAGTTACTTTATTTGTCCTTTTACATTAAAGTCGGAAATTGAAAAAAACAAATCTCAAATTCAAATGAAAATATATTCAACACCATTGAGGATCTGCCTGAAATGACTCCTGACCTCTACCAACGACTTGCAAATATCAGTTTGAGTGTTCGTATTCACGGGGCTATTTAAATCACGGTGGGTCGTTTGATAATTGATTGTGTGGTAAGTCCGCATTATGTTTTCTTTCTTATATTTGTTATTTATTTAGATTTAGATAAGTAAGCATTTATCGAAAACAATATAGATTGACCGATTTAACCAGCGTATTTATTATGTCTAACAATAAACTGTCATAGATCTCTGATTAGGTTCGTTAGTGGTTGTGTCCGGAATGGTTCGCTGGTTGGGTCATGCTTGCGCTAAGACTCGGAGAATACATATATATTAAAATAACGAAAACTTGGAGATTTACCTGAATGTGAAGGTCCGCTGACGCTCGCGATGTTGGGTTCCTTGTACTCATGGCGCTTTCTTGAAATTTGCTCTGGTTTTCGTGACATGTTAATAATGAATTAAAATGAACGATTCTCAGTCGAGCCAATTCTTACACGGATTGTGTGTCTACTGGGTTAGGAAATTTGGCTGGCGCACACCTTCTTGATCACACGTCGGTGTGCGTATCCGAACTAAGTCAGTTAGTTTAATCACCAATTTTCCAGTGGCATGTGCGTTTGCCCTTTTACATTAAATAATCGTGTTAATTAGATTTTATCGATTAATATTTTAGGGATTGGTGTGCACAGTGCACATTCTTATCTAACTTCGTCTCATGACATTTTGAAGAAAGGTCGTGCTTATTTTCTTTGTTTTTCATTGTTTCGTTGTATGGTGCTAGGCTCCGAGATGCTATTCACGTGTTTCTCTTGTTATTTATGGGTGGTAATTCGGGTTTTGTCTCAGGATTTATTGCATTAGTTAACACGTTCTGGGGAAACTTGAACATGGATGCACATTTGGATTTTTGGGTCTTTAGAACTTTTATATTTTCCTTGGACAGTTATTAATTTGGGGGTAAATTCCGCTTAGCAAACTTTTACCATTTACTTGGGATTATTATAATTCCTTATCCATTTACTGTAATAATTGGATTAATTTGAGTGTCAGTTATGATGCTTCGATATTTTAGTTTTATTAAGGTTTTTTCAATGACTTTAGAAATTTTAGTAAAAATCTTTATATTTTAAGTATGATATTTCGAGGGTTAATTTTATTGACAGCTCTATTGCTAATCTAAAAAAATTCTTTATATTTTAATCATAACGTTTGTTTTATTAACAAATTCCTTAATAACTTTTAGTGAAATTCTTTATGTTTTTAGCATAACATTTTAGTTTTATAACCTTTAGCAAACTCTTTACGATTGATCGTAGTATTTTAGTTTGATAGCCTTTAGCAAAATTCTTTATAGTATTTTAGTTTGATTAATAAGTTTTTAATGACTTTTAGCAAAATCCTTTATATTTTTATCATAGCAACGATTTTACTATTGAAAATCCCGTCACCTTCCCTTATTTGATCCTAGGCGCGTTTGTGTTTATATTATAGTTAATGAGTGCCCACTGGACTACTCGGTGTTCGAATTTTAGCCGTATGTGAAAAATAATTTAGGTCGAGTTTATGGGAAATGAGTGACGACGAAACAGCCAAAAGACTATTTTCCCTTCGCCCTTTTCCGCTCTGCGGAATGATATTGACGTTTCAGCTCCTGCATTCTCACACCGGAGCCTTCACGGACACAAATTATTGGCGATTATACACGCACTTACACAACTCGTTTGTATGTCTGATTTTGATTACTTTTAAGATGTTTCGGCTGTGGGCCGGAAAAATTTCGACGGAGAGAGTCCAGGCAGAGCTCATTCGAGGTTGCAAGGATGCGACGTGGAGAGAGTTTTCAAACATTCTCTCACTCACATCAAAGTTTCTGGCTTCCACAATTAAAACTGAGTAAAACGATTCAAAACGACTTGTTCAGATTTAAGACTGACTCTGGTTAAAAACCGATTTTTTTTCAGATAAACACTGATTATAACGATTAAAATTATGTGAAAATGAATCGATATATATACCTATTGTACGACCCTAACCTTGCGTGTTATTTTTGATTTAGTAAAACAAAATTTGACCTTGTGATTTTCTAGTATATTCTATTCTTAATTTTATTATTTTGTAATTTAATTTGACAATTTTTCTTTTGAAATTTTTAATTGAATTGTTTCCAATTCAAATTATTTAATTTTTTATTCCATTTTCATGGATTTTTGCATTTTTTGGTAAATTGTGAAATGTCGGTTAAATTGTTAAGTTTTCGTGTTATTTTTATGTTTATTTCATGCGGATCTTGTTGCACTTTGTTATTATTTTAATTTGTTTTTTGTGTTTTATAATTTTATATTTAATTGTTCTCTTTCTCATATTTTAGCAGGGTTAGTTGATGTTTTAAAGGTCCGATTTTAAATCTGCATGTTGTGTCTGCGTGTGTATTACCGATTCATTTAAACATTTCCAAGGCCGTTTGTGTTCTGGCCCAACACTGACTAGAAAATTCTGTGAGTAATGATTAAATAACGACAGTTGCCACCAGCTCGGTACAAACACTGGATAATGTTCTGTGAATCACTCTCGTGTAATTGACGACAATTGCATACAACAACAATATTTTCTTCTCCTATTGCGGTGCGAGATCTATTCACGTATATGGAATTTTCTGAATTTATTGTAATTAGAAATCACCACCTGGAAATAATAATTAAGTAAATAACCACATGGCTAATTCTGACTCACCTGAGGCTACTAATACTATAAACTAGATACCTTCCAGTCTATCGTCATTTGCACAGTCATGAAACGCGCAAATTCTTCTAATGCTAAAGGTTCGCGAGATGGACTAGGGGAATTTTAAAAACGGTTCCGAACAACCGAATCATGAAAGAGAAATCCGGAGACAAGGTTCTAGCGTCGGACAAGAAGCATACCCTGGTGGAGATCATAACCCAGGTAAGCGCAATGCCGGAAAATATTTACTATTACCGTTAATTTTTCTACATTATGTTTACACATCCAATTGAAGGAAAGATAGAATGCATCTCCATCATTTCAGAGTGTCTTCATCGAGGATAAATCTATGCAGGAAGTAGTTGGCTGCTTGAATATGACACCGTTTGGAAACGGTGGTGTAAATGATCATAATGTCAATATGTCAAACTATGGACATGAAATAAAATTTTTGGAAAACATTTGTTTCTGACTTAAACCATTTTGCTTATGCTGGGCACAAGATGGGTAAAAGATATAAGATTTTCGAGACCATTTTCAAAGGAATCCCACCAGATGCGCGCATAAGAAGAATAACCATTGGATACTTGTCAAAAATGACGTTGGAAATGTATCCCAATGGACGGTTTCTAGGTGAGCCATATTTTCATGACTGCTAATACTCTTGAAAACCTTTGGGTTCACGAGCTACCATAGAAGGTATTGATGCTCATTTTAATTACGAGTCCCTCTATCGCTACTTTAATTGAAATAACATCGATCATTCAACCATTTTATTTTATTTTAAGGGTACTATTTATCAAATAATTTAAGTTATTTCAAAACGGTCATCGATTTAAAACCCAGAACATTTTTATTATATATATATCACAAGATTATCTGGGGTTTTCAGAAGATGTCCCCTTATTTAGTTTAAATAAACACCCGTTTAAAATTTTTAGAATTCATGACCTTCCCATTAGAAAACAAAACTCGCAATAGAAATTATTATAAATTAAAACATAATTAAAAATTTGTTTGTTTTACTGTTGAATGAGAAGAGTATTTTTCTTCTCCCCTTTTTTAACACCACTACTCGGGTGAGAGCAAAGAAGTTTTGTCTTATCAGGTGTTGATTATTGATTTATTATTTCTTTTTTTATATAGGTCACTGTCAGAAATTATTCTGGATTTTCCCGATTCTTAAAATTTATCTTTTAGTTTTGGTCAATTCCTATCAATGGCATAGTCGACAGGTTAGTAAATTTTATTTTATTATTTGCAGATATCAGATAATTTATTAGGCTCCTCATGGCGACTCTATCACTCGTCGTTTTCAATAAAATCGACTTCGTAATTTGCCGAAAACCAGTTCCAGATTTCACGAATCCGTATTTTCCTCAATCAAAATTCAAACTTCAAAAGTAAATTATGTTGGAATTTTTCCAAACTTATTCACCTCGCCTTGGATGCTTATTCTCGTCCTTCCGGATTTTCAGATCTCGATATTTAATTTTCATCTAGAATTTCCAATGAATGATTTTTTTTAGTCATGGATTCTATGTAATTATTAATAAATTTAGACTTAATAAATTGTTCATTTGGATTTTTTTCATTTTATTTATCTACATTAAATAAGTTAATAAGCATAAAAATCACAAATTTTATTTAAAATCAATTGATCAATCCTGAGATTCCCGTTGATATCTTTTTATCCTGCCGCCGATCCTCCTTAAAACTCTTTTCCTCAATGATGGAGAGCAAAAAGTAATAAAATTAATTAAGGTTAATAATAAAGATAATAAAAAAAAATGAATCAAAATTTAAATTAAATTTCTCAATACTGAAAATAGTATTGCCACTTTCGATACTTTACACAACGATTTCTTGTTACTATATGCCCTAAAATTCGAAATAACCCACTACGATCATCGTGAACCTGAATAGGATGTTTATAAATTTTCAAAATAAAATAAAAAAAACAAATAATATTTTTAAATGTAATTTCAAATCAGAAGTTTACTTTATGCAAAAATGTGTATTTATCATTCAATATGAGGTAACTTGACAGTAATAATAATTTCATTGATCGACTACTAAGATTTGAATTTCTGTTCTTTCAAAATCTTCATCATTCTTATCAACTCTCAAATTTCTTGTGCATTATTATTTCGGATAATCTTTTCACTTCCTTCTTGCTCATTAGTCTTTTTATTCTTCTTTCTTTTGATATGGGGTGTTTGATCATTCCTCATGGTCATTCACTCTCAACGGAGTGTTTGACGTTGAGGTTCATGGAAAGAAGATCTGGCCCGGCGAACTACAATTCACTACGGGTACCTCCCACACCGAAGTACTAGTTTTGAACTAGTTGGTGAAAAAATTAATTTTGATTTCTTGTCTGCATGTAGTTTGACGATCAGATGGTTAATGATTAATAATAATGAGCATATAATTAGTAATTTATGCATGATAATAATGTTGGGCCAGAACACAAACGGCCTTGAGAATTGTTTAAATGAATCGGTAATACACACGCAAATATAACATGCAGATTTAAAATCAGACCCATAAAACACCAACTAACCATGCTAAAATATGAGAGAAAAAAACAATTAAATATAAATCAAGAAACACAAAAATAAATTAAAATAATAACAAAGTGCAACAAGATCTGCACGAAATAAACATAAAAATAACATGAGAACACGAAAATTTGACCGAAATTTGACAATTTACTAAAAAATGGAAAAATCCATAAAAATGGAACAAAAATTAAATAATTTGAATTGGATACAATTCAATTTAAAAATTAAAAAGAAAATTGTCAAATTAAATTATAAAAATAATAAAATTAAGAATAGAATATACTAGAAAATCACAAGGTCAAAATTTGATTTACTTAATCAAATTTAACACGCAAGGTTAGGGTCATACAATAGGTTCATTTTCACATAATTTTAATCAGTTTTTCAAACCTCGAAACTACTGAATCAGTTTTTAATCTGAAAGTCAGTTTTCAAAAACTTGAATCGACTCCAGCAGGTTTTTAACCACTCAACCAGTTTTTAACCAGTCTTAATCGGTGAAAGATCAAAATCTAAATGTGAGTAAAGGAATGCTCGAAAACTTTCTCTACATCGCGTCCATACAACCTCGTAAGAGCTCTGTTTGGGCGTTGGCGTGTGGAAAGTATGACAGTGTTGTTGATGTATGATGAACATACAATATTAATTATCAATCGCTAATAAAACTTTCACTATAAAATGTTTTTGTCGAAATTTTTCCGGCCCACAGTCACTCACGCACCACAAGAAAGTAAAATCAACATACAATTCAGGCTGTGTAGGTGCAGTTTATTTGCCAATAGCCTGTGCCCGTGAAGGTTACGTCGTGAATACCGCAGGGCCTAAACGTCAATAATATCCATCATAGGGAAATTGGGAGGAGGGGAAGTAGTCTTTTGGCTACTCCTCCACCACCCATTTTTCCATAATTTCGACATTGAGTAGCTCGGTGAGCACTCTAAAAATCATAATATTAACATAACTATCCTAAGGTCAAATAAAGGGAAGGAAGTGGTGAAAGAATTCGGAAATAATTGTTATGTCTAAACTACTTGAACTAAATTTTAGATTAAAATCACGTTATCATACGAGAAAGCACGAGAGATTAACTACGCAAAATTAACTAATTAATGTCGACGATGAGGGTTCGACGCTGCGAACATCGACGTAATAGTATAGACTAACGTGACCCCAGAAAATGATACAACCCAAAATATATTATTACGAAAATCTATAAAGTCAAATCAATAAAAATTGTGAACAAACAGTAGACGTGGCAAGGCACGATCTACTCGACTTCAATCAATAAGTGGGTAGGAAATTCCACGTCAGCAGAAAATATTTAGCGGAAATTGCATGTCAACATTAGACACACTGGCCGGAAACAAGTTCAGACACACCTGCGGGGCAGAAGGCAATATAAATAGATCAGTCAGTATCGAGAATTCAGACAGTTCATAGTGAGATATTAACATGAATTCCAACCGGCGAAACGATTCACGAGTTAGAGGCTACCCCTCTCACTTTATGGATAATGAAAAGATCACGATGGAGAGTCGGACCGACGCCCAAGAAAGTAAGGAATTCATTTTGTTCTTGTACCTCTTTTAATTACACATAACGTTTCATGCAATTCGGACATCCGTTATAAGACTCTACCACACGTCATTCGGAGACCCAAGTCGGGATAAAGACAAGATGCTCTTACTAATGGAGAAAATGTGATGAAAAACGAGGAAGACCTTGATCACCTTCATGAAATTTAAATAAATAAATTTTAAATTAGCATTTTTATTCAAATTCACGTTCATTTACGAATCTACATGCAGGAATAAAAGACGAAGGTTCGACCAACAATATGCTAATCTGGAATTATAATTTACTAATCTCGATTCATAATGATAAACTATGGAGGGTATCACACGACCCATTAGGACAAATTAGAAATCAGCTGAATGCCAAATTCATGATGCTTGGGGAGTGATGCTAAGTTAGTTTAACAAAGAGTCGAACATCAACTATGAGTTTCTGTCAATAACGAACAGTTTGAGTTTTCTTTGTCGACTTCACGACATCTCGCTCTCCATTTAGATCAATTAATTTTCAAGAAAAATTGTAAATGAATTTCTCATGCCTCCATTGATGAAAGGCCCATAACGATAGTAAAAATTGCATTAAATCTTAAATTGGCAAATGAAACGTGGAGACACAACCACCAAGACCTATCCACCGAGTGTCACAGTAAACCACTTCCACAAAGTGTACGGCTCACGAATCCCAAATTACGTCAGATTTGAAGGCCAGTTTAGATAATCATCTACTGTGACCTTATCGCCGAAAAATGCATAAAAATCCTATATATGTAAGTCATCCGCTTACACATAAATCCATTTCCTTTAGTTCTCATGATTCTCATATAAAATGCTAATGATGTTCATTTCGATAGATTCATGGGTGGACGAATCTCGAATTACGATGAGATTCTCATCCCACTCCGCCGTTAGATGCAGACAGGGATGTAGGATGCGGGATATTCGATTTCCCTAGTGAGAGAGTCGAGATTCGAGAGACAAGGAGGAACAGAAGATGTCGAGCTGCCGTACGTGGCAATAAAACGTGAGCCAGGACGGAATCCGGCTCGTGAACTCCGCGATCGGGCGGAAAATATCTTGGCACGTCTCGAAGCACATCAAAGAAGGACCGATAAACAGGTAGAAAAGGCTCGCCGTCAATTGGAGCAGATCAACGAAGACATCACGGCTGGTCTGATTCCGAGTACGGATGGGTATACCCTTTCCTATGCAATCTCATTCGAACTCGATGACCCCAGAGTAAATCAGCCAACACAGGCCATCACCATGTCGATGCCAAAGAAAATACTCCCAAGAGGAATGAGGGCGGAGACTGAAGATCGGATGTATGAGTGGGATCACTCCTACACGCGCAGAACATCAAGACGAAACCCAAGGAAAGATTATTCAAGCTCGCGTGACAACTGAATTTTGTGAAATATATATTTCTGATTTTATTGTTCATTCCTTATATTTATAATTAGTGTAAGAAATATTTCGCCCCATGGAAGTAAACCATTATCTGACCTTAGCTTAGACGTAATACCCTTTGAATTTATTATGATATTTATTGTATAATGGACGAAACGAACTATTAATGACCCATTTTTATTGTAGAGATGGACCCTTGCACGATACTAAATACGGCTCTCAAAAACGCACGCAAGGAGAATACCGATCTTCATAGACAGTTACTACAATTGACAAAGGAAATTCATCAGATAAAGTCAACATGGATAGAACCAGTCAAAGAGAAAGTTCTATACCAGCGAGTAACGGCCGCCCAACGCGGGTGGGCCGAAGAGAAACGACTGGGGCAGGCCATGAAGCCGCAAATACGCGGCCTGGAGGTGGCGCTATTAGCATGCCAGGAGGGCCAAGCTGTCATCTACCCCTTGGTCTTTGCACCTACACAGTTGGCGTACCGAACCTCAACAGACGCAACCAAACCCGCGGTGAAACCCCCTTAACGCCGTCCGGGAAAGATCGAGAGAGCAAAACGACGGGCGATGAGACTTGCGGAACGAATATAATGAGAAATGTTATAATAAATAAATATTTTAGTTGATTGCCTTCGTATTCGTTAAATTAGTTGACTATGACCTGGAATAATTCACGCAAGATAATAAAGATTTAGTCGGGGGTTGAGAAAGAGATAACTGATCGAAGGAGAGAAATATTAAAGTGAAAAGGGACCGGATAAAAATCGCACGCATACCTTCTATCGGTAGTGCGTTGAACCCGCTATGGGATCGGGCCTTAGCAGTTCCTATATGACGCTCACCTTTTGCGATCCCATAACCAGTGGTTGCATTCCCAACGTTGCATGGCAACGGGTAACCATTGGGGGCAAGATAATAATTTTTATTTCGGGTCAAGGACATTGACACCATAAAAACCCCACAATAATTAAGAATGATAATCACAATAATGAATACAATAAATGGTTATTAATTATATTAGGTGATTTAATGATTTTTCTTTATTGATCATAATAGAGAGTGGGTGATGAGGCATCTCATTGCGGTCAAGTACCATGGGAGCGAAGCTTCCTTGGGACTTGATCGATGCGAGGAAACTATTTTAACATTGTACATTATTAGAAAAATTCAAGATAAAAAAAATTATATAATTTGAAAATTAACATTTGGAACATATCACATATCTATTCATGAATCTAAAATCAAAAGTAATAACTTAAGGTTGGGTATTTCTTAAGACCTTCTATTTAAATTTTGCATGATAAAAATAAATTCAATTGAATTTCACTAAAATTAAATGTAAATAACATATATAAAAATTAAAATTAAAAATAATAAAGGACGATAATTCCTCCTTACTTCTATTAAAAGGCTTCGAGAAATTAGAAAAAATCTTTTAAAATTTAAATTTTTTGAGAAAAATAGCATTAAATTATGTCGACTTATATAGGGGGTTTACAAGCATTTTTTTCGATGCGGTAAAACAAAACGCTTACACATTTTTACACATTTTACCTAACCTAACCCCTAACCCTAACCCAATGATCAATTTACTCGCAGTTATTACTACTGATTACCGCTGTTGAAAGCCGCACACTAATAAATTTCATTGTGGGTGCAGAACTATTGACGGTCACGGTTACACCAAGCGAAGTTGAGATAAATCACCTATAATATAAAACAAAAATCAATAAATTTATAGCATATAAACACACAAAATCACCTTGAGGTTGCTTGTAAAATAGTCACTGAGACAAACCCTACACTATAGAAACACAAAAAGTGAGAGAGAAATAAAATAATGCACATTAACACAACCCATAATAAAACATGCATGTAAACTTTTAACATGTAGCCATACAAAGTTGAATAAACCCCTATAATAAATAATTTTATAGACATTTTTGAGATAATTTTAGAAAGAAAAATGGCGGAAAAATTTTTTAATTTAAATTTTGAAGTTTTTGCTAGGAAATTTCGAGTAAATGAGGATGTATCTTAATAAGATTTACCCTTAAAAATAAAATTAATTTAATATTTCAGATATTTCTGTCAAAAAAAAGCAAAACCTGAAATCCGAAAAAAAGCATAAATTTTTAAATTATATTGCTAAGTTTTAAAAAATAATCATAAACCAAATTATTTTGTGTACATACTCGAAGATTCTTTTCAAAATATGTATAAAAAAAATATAATTATTTAATGCTATTAATAATTTTTATAACTTCAAAAATAATTTAACTCACTTTTTTTGAATAATATCCGAAAAAATACATGTTTGGAGATTAGTTATTGTTACTTACTTGATTTCCTAAATATTATTTATAATAATATATATGAAATAGTTGATCAAAGTTATATTTAAGAGCTTGAATTATGATCATATTTCCTTATGAAATCATAATTCAACTCTTAAAATTTTTTAACTTTAAGTTTTATAGCTATAAAAAATAACTTACTTAGCAGCCATTTAAAAAATGGCTGAAATGCATTTATTTTTTCACAAAATAAATTCCGACAAGTTGATTTATGTATCAACTTGAATTATAGCGGAATTTATCTCAATGGAGCTTGGTGTATTCAATTATTTGTCACACAACTTTTAGTTCGTTGTCTAACTCATTTACTCACTTGGTTAATTTTATTTTTTTAGACAATTTCGAGATTTTCAGTAGAACAATTTCCTTGGAACAGATGTAAACTCTATTACCTACTCTTCTCAACTATGTAATCAATTGGGGCATCAACTTCGGGATTATGAAGTAGCTTACTATCTGGGTTTGATTATTTTAATCGCCTGATTACATTTAGATTGTTGATCACTGGAGGAAATCAGATTTCACTCACAATTTCCTCCTTATTAGTTGGCCTTTTTGGAGGAATACTGATCTCATTGAGGCTGATTTTATTTCAATAAATATGAATTATTGTCTTGGTCGGTTGAAACCTTCAAGTTGATTGTCGAATGTATATTTAAACTTAGTTTGTCGTTTGTCTGATTTGGCTAAGGCTTTGAGTGGATCTCTATGCATTCACGAGTGTTCGTATCCGGTTTATAATGCATGTGATATCCACCGGTGGATGGTAAAAGTGTTGTATTATATTTATTGCTTAATTAAATTTTTTTAAACTAATTTAACCACTGATGGTTAAAACTTCATTTTTAATTAACATTAACATTAGGCATCCTTACAATTGTGGCGAATTACCTATCCAATCGAGTGATACGGCTTGTGTGATTGTTAGTAATTTTAATCGGGTTAAATGTTTGTAAAGTTTGCTTATCATAGAGTTCAACCTAGATTTAGTTCTAACTTCCTCGCGGATTGTAGATGGTAAATTTCCATAGTTGCTTGAAATCAATTTCTGCCCCTTTCATATTCATTAATTAAACTAATTCTCATACATAACTCGCCGATTTTGGGGACCCGAATTTTTGGTACCATAAATTAACACTAGTTTCCTCTAATCCTAACACTAATTATCTCGATTCTTTGTAAGTTTCCTTAGCTATTTTGATTATTTCCTATCGCAGTCTTCATCTCATCCACTAAAAAAATTAATTAATTTTTCCATATAAAAATATTTTGTTAATTAGTACTAAAACAAAAGATCCCTTGGATTAAAAATTATTTTTATTTCAATCATTTTATATATATATATATGTAATATATGTAATACATAAACCAAAATTAAATATAATACATAAAGTCATTAAAACATTAAATAAAATAAAACATAAATTCATTAAATAACAAATAAAATAACATAAAAATTCATTCAATAAACAAAATAAAAAATTCATGAAATAAACAAAATATAAAATTCATTGCACAGAAACAATTTGTAACTTTCATTTTTTTAATTGTAATTCGATGAACATAACTATTTTGTAGACTGGTTCTGGTTTGGTTCTCGTAATGTTACAGTTAAAAACTTGTCTAAAGTTTGCTGAACTTGTGCAGCTTTTCTCCATATAAATTTCTTTATAGCAATTGATAGCGTTATCAATAGTTTGCGTAACCGTTAAGCATCGATTTTCGTCAGGATCATTATCTACAAAAATGTCCATTGCCTGTGAAATGAGTTGCATTGCTTTCGAAATACAACGAGCCGTTAACTGTTTTTCTTATGGAACTATATCAGGTGTATCAATATCGCCCACTAAAGAACGTTCAACCTTTATAGAAATTAAATCTTCATTATTAAGTTCTTCATCATGTGATATCAATATCTCATTAATATCAGCTTCATCCATGCCTTCAAAGTTTGCTTCTCTAGCTAATTCAAAAATATCTCTACGAACAGTTAGTACAACGTCAACTTCTGCATCTTTATCTACGCTTTCTGGCCATAGTTGAATCCAAACTCCGTTCATACATGATTTTTTACTTCCATCCATGAATAGTTTATATTTTCGATAGTCATCAATATGTTATAATTTTGCCAAAACTGTTTCATGGTGGGCTTATCATCCCCATCAGTTGATGCAATAAGTTGACAAAACATTCATCGTAAATAGTAACATTTAAAATTTGATATGACACCTTGATCCATCGGTTGTATGATGGATGTCGTGTTTGGTGGCATAAAAACAAATTTCACATTTTCTGAAATATCGTCTAGATAAATTGGGTGTGATGGACCATTGTCTACCAATATCAAAATTTTAAAAATAATATTTTGAGTTTTGGTGGGTTACAGGGTTTCGAAACTTGCTTATCTTTATGGTTGCCCCAGTAACGCCATACAAAATGATTCTAGCTGCCACTCGGCACCCGTTGCTAGGCAACGTTGGAAATGTGTTCGAGTGGGTGGATTGTCCGCAAAAATTGAGCACTATTACTAATACTGTAATTGCCCGGACAACCCACGGGTCCAACGACCTGTCGTTAGAAGACCTATGCTCTCTTTATTCTGTCCCTTGTGTGGAGATTCGAAATTCACGCTTACTAGTAGGAGAAGAACACTTTTTTTTCCGACGACATAGGGAGAGTATTCACGACCTTCCGATGATCATTCCATTTTTAATTATATTGAAAATATACTAATTTCGATTTAATCACAATTATAATTCTAAAGAAAAATGTAGTTCCTCTGTCAAGTCAATTATTCAAGATTGTTTTTGTCCAATAGCTGTTCGGCTTTGCGGCGTGCACGTTCTTTGCGTCCCGGTCGACGACTGCTGGATGGGACGGTTTGAGAATCTTTGGCGGGTGTAGGGTCGTGGGTCTGCGTCTGGTAGGATAACTGTGATGGGGCGAAGATGAGCGGGTAAGTTACCGCTTGCCCCTCCCGACTTGCTGCCAGGGCGACTTCCAGCCCTCGGATTTGAGTCCGGAGACTTTGGTTTAACTGCCGCTCTTCTGCCCAGCCCCTTTGAGCCGCTGTTAGGTGTTGGTAGATGGATTTTAGCCTGGCCGGGTCCACCCAGGTAGATTTCACTTGCTGGACCTCCTTGGTAAGCTGTATGATTTGTCCATAGATGGTTCGATTGCTCTGCTGTGCTCGGGACAGTTCCTGTTGTAATAACTGGGTCGGATCCATAGCTATTATAAACAAAATTAAGTCTATAAATTCAAATTACGGGTATAAGCACACCATATTAATATTAATTTAAACAAAATTCAGGTACAAAGCTGAAGAATTTCATCTGGCAGAAAAAACTAACGACAAGTTTATAAATTTTATTTTTTAAGGTTAATATAGCGAGAAATCACAAGTTACTAATATTGATTCAAAACAAATAGGATCGTCGCAACTGTTAGGGGAATTGGATTGCCACCCACTCTTCAGGTGTGAAGCCGGAAATGGCCATCGTCGGCCTTTTAGTACTGCGTGTGTTGCTTGGTGAGGTCTGTTGGGGGTGAAGTACGAGTGGGCAATCCGACCCGCCAGAAAATCTTCTTCTACATTTGCCAAATGCTGGCGAGCTCGGGCCACCTGCGAATCTAAGTCTCGTTGTTGTGACATCAGGTCTTCCAATTGCCGTCGGGCCTGCTGATGTATTTCTTCCGACGGGCTCCATTGCGTGGACGTAACCGCTCCCAGATTTTCCCGGTCGAGGAATTTCGACGGCGGAAACTCCGGACATCGCTCTTGGCGGTGTTGGGCCCAAGCCCATCTCCAGCGATCTGCGAGGGAGAGTGTGAAATTGAGAGCTGAAATTAAATATTGTCAATGGGGTATCCACTTACAGGGAAGCCTCAGTAATGCGTTTATCGAGGTTATTTAACTTGGAGTTTCGGCTAATATATTTGACCACGGGTTATGATTTCAGATTGATGTTGGAAATAATTCCCTTGAAATATATTTCAGGTATTTAACGTCATAGTGTTTCTTCCTTTATTATTATGGTTTTGGGAAATGTATTTCATGATTAAATATATTATGGGTCAAGAAGATGTCATATTATATTGTCTTATCGTAGATATCATTATGACTCCTATCGGTTAATAATTTTTCTTGTTTTAGTTTAATAGGTTTATCAATAAGCAATAAATATATGAACTGGAGATAATATATTAGAGAACTAATTCTAACGCTGGTTTACCATATCCATCTGCTAATGCATTTGAAATAACTGTCTTAATCTACACTTTATGAATCAGATTTGTAAATATGAAGAGATAGATATCAACTATCGCTTTCCTCAATGAGACTCAGAGCCTTTAGCTACAGGAACTATTCTTTCTAACCATAATTCAACGACATATTGTTAACATTGATATGGAACTACCCAGGTTGATAATACTGTGCACTAGACTCCGCCGTCTTATGAAGGATGCATTGTGATGTAAACAGTTTAATAAAATTAGCGCTGGTTGTAAAAATGAAAATTAATTAATAATATTAACAAGAGGTATTACAATTAAAATCGTTTAATTATCATTAAAGACGATAAGCATAAAATTCAAAAATGAGTTACCACTATGTATGGCGACCAACTCCTTCCTGGCTCTTTAATTACCTCCTCGGAATGTGATTTAATTTCCATCGTTTCAGTCAATTTGCCGGATGCTGAAAATATCGATTATTAGAGATAAACTGATTTTGATTATTTATAACATTGACATTGTTCATACTTGGAATATACAGCCTGTGGAATTTGTCTGTTTCCGTTCATGGTAGATTGAATAGTCAATGATTAATTTTCGGCGATTGTCGAAAATTCGACATTTCGCGATCTGGTAAGTTTCATGCCTTATATCTCAGATTTTAATGTTATTAGTTCTCTTTAGGATTTTGTTAAGTATTACCATTTGGTTGGCCAAGGGTGATTTTTAAGTACGGCAGCACAAACGGTCCTGTAAATGGTGGGTATTTTGATTTATGATTTAGTTTCGCACAAATTTAACGTTGTCATAGGGATTCGGAATCTACTCTCTATTGGCCATTGGAATGATCGTTTATTACTTCTCGATGATGTTATTTGCTATTTAGCAGATGATGGAGCATTCATTGTTTGAAGGGGAAATAAATTTTATGATTTTTTCGAAGACTTTCAGTTGTTTCATTCCATCCTTACGATATTTACGAAATGGTTCAGGAAGATGTATTTTCTCATACTTTGGTTTGGATTTTAGATTATGGTGCTGAAATTATGGGGTGCAATCATCAATTTCTTAAGTAAATTTTGGTTTCGTCTTGCTTTGAATTCGTATTTAATTAACTAAAATTTGATTCCATCGATTTAATTTATTTACAAATTTAATTTATTAACAATGCTAGCTTTACTTTATAACAACGATTTCGGATTAATTCAGTTTTAATCGATGACTTGGTGTTAATTTAATTTTTTAAGTAACTAATTTATTTTATTTTATCGTTAAACAACGAAATAATTTATCTTTAATCAATGAATTTACTTTATTACTTTATTTTTAATCAATTATTTTATCCTTTAGTCAAAGAATTACCTTAGTTGTAATCAAAGAGTTACCTGATTTTTAATCAATAAGTTATTTTCCTTTTAATCAATGAATTATTTACTCAGTAAATTACTTCATCTTTACCCGATAATTACTTTAATTTTAATTGATGAATTAGTTTAATTTAATTACTTGCTTTTACTTAATGATTACTTTAATGTTATCAAAGTGAATTATATTAATTTAATCAATAAAATTATTTGTCACTATTCTAATTTTAATCAATAAGTTACGATAATTTAAATCATGAATTACTTAGTTTTATTTCATAATTACTTTAATTTTAATAAATTATTTCGTTTATTTAATGAGTTACTTTATCTTAATCGACAAACTACTTTAGATTCATTAATGAATTAATTTATTTCCCGTACCATTACCCTTTAATAAGCCTTAGGCGCACATTGTGTTTATATTATATTTAATGAGTGCCCACTGGACTACTCGGTGTGATGATTTTGAGCCGTGTGTAAGATGATTTTAGGTCGATTTTACAGAAATGAGAAACAATGAAGCAGCTAAATGACTTCTTCCTTATTTCTCGTTTCTTCTATAGGGATTATATTGACGTTACGACCCCTGCGTTCCGCACGCTAGGTCTTCACGGGTACATATCATTGGCGATTTTCCACGCACTTACAAAAATCTGTACTATGTATATTTTACTATCTTGCAGTATGTGTTGGCTGTGGGCCGGAAAAATTTCGACAGATTAATTAATATTATTAAATGCATGAAAAACAATAGTTAATATTATAAATATTTATTAACATATTAAATAACTAACATACAAAATTACTTGTCCAATAAAATCATAAAAGCATAAAAATGCATCTCCCCCCACGCTGACATCCAAGCAGAGCTCTACCGAGGTTGCGAGGATGTAACGTGGAGAGAGAGCTCCAAATAAAACTATTTCTCACCTAAAGTTTTAATATAGATTTTCAAACAAAGTTGTAATTCAAAAATGGTTTTGAAAAATGGTGTGTTTCGAAAAACGGTTAAATTTAATGTGAAAATGGATCAGTATTTATACCTATTTTCTGTCCCTAATCTCGCATTTTAAATTTAATGCAGTAAAACAAAATTCGACCTTGTTATTTTCTAGTGAATTCTATTCTTTAATTTTATTATTTTTCGATTTATTTTAATAATTTTTTATTCAGAATTTTTATTGAATTATTACTAATTCAAATCTTTTGATTTAAGTTTCGTTTTCATGAACTTTTATTAATTTATCAAATTTTGTCGAATTTGTTGTGTTTTCTTGTTATGTTTGTGTTTGTATCGTGCGAATCTTGGTGCGCTTTGTTATTATTTTAATTTATTTTTATGTTTATTATTTTATATTTAATTCTCTTTTTTCTCATATTTGATAGGGTTTAATTGGTGTTTTAATAGGTTTTATTTTGAATTTTACATGTTATGTTTGCATGTGTGTTACCGATTCATTTAAACATTTCTCAAGGCCGTTTGTGTTCTGGCCCAACAGTTTGATAATAAGTTTTCAACTCGGGAACAACACAATTTTCTGCCCAATCTCCAAATAGACCTGCAGTCATCCACGCTTTTTTATTCGAACGCCAGTAAAGCGGAAGAGTACTTTTATTTACATGTTTAAAAGCCCTTGGAAATTTGAAGTCACCTACTGCATTTCCTCCCAGAAGAAGTGTTAGCCGATCCTGACAAAATTTATATCCAGGACAAGATTTTTCAGTTTTGGATATGAAAGTTCTACGTGATAGTCTTTTCCAATAAAAGCCAGTTTCGTCGAAATTCAGGACTTGTTTTGAAGAATAATCACCTTCTTCAATAATAGCTTTTATTTCTGTTTTAAATTTATTTGCAACTGCAATATCTTGAAAGAAATCTAATTTATTTTACATTGAAAATTTATTTTATATGGGAAATTTAAGCAACGCAAATCGAAATTTTAACGACACAACTCTGAAATAACAAAATTTCAAAAACAACGCAACTATGAAAACGATGCAAATCGAAGTTTTAGTGTACTTGGTTTTAATTCTGCATTAAATTTGGACTAGTTATTGTTACACCGATTTCGAACAAGTTCCTCTTTCCCTTCCCTAATAATTTGACCTTAGATTGAATATGTTTATATTACGATTTTAAAGGTATCCACTGGACCACTGGGCGTGAAGATTTTAAGCCGATGTCTAAAATGACTTTAGGTCGATTTTTCGGAGAGTTTGTTATGTTAAATATCCTCACATTATCTCTCTTACCCTTATCCCTGTTATAATTAGTATGTTCCCATTTATTGTTACTAGTGTTATCATCGTTACTATCATATGTATTATTCCTATTAATTGTTAATGCTATTACTATTAGTGATGTCCAATAATGAATATTAAAAACTTTTTTTTAATATTCAGAATGAATTAGACATTTTTTGAATTAAATAAATTATTATATAAATTATGACTTTTGAAGAGATTGTAACTGGCGACCACGCCCGAAAAAAATCTAACCGATTCATGAAGTAACAAGAATTCAGCATCGTGGTGGGTTACAGGGTTTCGTTATTTGTCTAAATTGTTCCGTGGCTGCCCCGTAACGCCATACAAAAAGATGCTACCTGCCACTTGGCACCCGTTGCTAGGCAACGTTGGTAATGTGTTCAAGTGGTGGACTGCCCGCAAAAATTGAGTATCATTAGCTAATACTATAGTTGCTCGGACAATCCTCGGGTTCACGAGCTGTCGATAGAAGACCTGTGCTCGCTTTTAATTGTTTGGTCCCCCTTGCGTCGATCTAGCTGTTTTACTGGCGTTAGTTCGAGGAAACAAGAATAAATGGTGGTTTTTATCTAAACCTTCACAACGTTATTTTAAAGCCTTACGAGGACATAAATGTAATGAGAGATATACGGAAAAACAATATAGTTAACAATAGTTTATTTATCTAGGAAATGCATTGATTAGAAAATCGAGCAGCTCGGCGCTTAGCTCGCTCCTTGCGACCAGGTCGTCGACTAGATGTTGAGGGAATTGTTGGAGTAGGGGTTTCGACAGGGGTTGGCATTGCGGATGGGGTCGGATTCGCTTCACGGTATGCTAATTGAGCCGGGGCGAAAACTAGAGGGTAGGTTACCGCTGCCCCCTCTTGACTGGCGGACAACGCTACCTCTAGCCCCCTGATTTGGGTCTTCAGGCTTGTCACCAATTGTCTTTCTTCGGCCCACCCCTTCTGGGCTGCAGCTAATTTTTGATATAATGGCTTGACTCTCGTGGGGTTTACCACGTCGCCTTGAGTTGTTGCATTTCCCGGACCATGTGTATGAGTTGATCGTGAAGCTCCTTGTTTGTTTGTCGTGCTCGGGTTAACTCATTTTGTAATAACTTTACGGGATCCATCTCTAAAATAGTAAGGGTGAATTTGATGACGACTAATACAAATATGAGCAGTTTTACTTAAACATATTTAGAAAATGAGAGTTATAATAATAAAGAAAAACAAGTCCGAAGCAATTTTATTTGGGATTCGATCATAATGTTACCATACTAACGATACAATGTTCCAATCGATACTGTTTATTCCTCGGCGAAGAATCGTTTGATTCCCTCTTCAGGAGAATATCCCGGGATCACGAATACCGGCCGCTTGAGATTTCGGATCGGTCTTGGAGAAGGCGGGTAGTTATCAGCCAGTCGTCCGGCCGCCAGGTCATCTTTGACATTGGCTAGGTAGGTTGTGGCCCATGCTACATCAGCCTCGACTTGTCGCTGATGCTGTAAAAGGCCTTCCAGAAGCTCTTGGGCCTGCATTAAAATATCTCGTGACGGATTGGGTTCGTCCGACGCCTTCCGAAATCGCTTCATGAACTCCTCCGGCGATATTTCCTCAGATTGGTTATCCGCAGGCACATCAGGATATCGCTCCTGGTATGTCCGACTCCAGGCCTGCCTCCATTGTTCCACAGTGTGAGCGGGCATATCAATCATGGTTCCCGTGTGTTCTGAATATAAAAATATGATTTTACTCAATATCTCTCCTGCAGTTTTGACAGGAACTGTGATTTGAGGGTTCCCTGCGAAACGCAGTCTCTCACGTCTTGTAAAGGGGAACTCACTAGCTCGAATCTACATGCATTAGGTGTTGGGGTATTTCGTGAGTACGGCAGTTAGTAATGCTGATAATCTCGTGTCGTAAGGGTGCGTTAGGCCAAAAATATCTTTGCGGCTCGGTGAATTAATATTGTATCTCCATTTATGATTGTGTCTACCTTATAAGTGCCGGTTTATTAATAGCATAAAATTACATATGTACCAGTTAATTTAATAAGTAAAATAATTCTATAACGTCAACTTAAAATATTTTTAACGCAAATAAAACAGAAATAAAATGAACTATTTATCGAAATATTTCCTAAGTAATTATCACGTTTGGGCTTTAGCTTCTCGTCGAAACTGTTTGCGGAATTCATGGTTGGCAAATTGCGAAATTGAAAAAAAAAAAAAAACGAAGTGATTCGATTATCGACGGTGATTTGACGAATTACAGTCAGGCGACCGGAACTAGATGTCAATTTCGGTTCAACTATCATGGTGAATTGCCGGATGTGCCAATGATTTATTTAATTTCGTCATGCCATTCATTATCTAGTATGTTTATTTTAAGCGGATAAATTTGTTTATCCGGTCAGTTCACGTCTATTGTGGTCATTATATGAATTCTCGTATGATCATGAACTTTTCAAGTAGGTGAAATATTTTATTATGCTTGATTATTAACAAATTTTGTTGTTTAAGGATCACTAGTTATATCGGGGTTGCCGATTGGAATCTTTGTGTCATGAGCACTATATTCTGGGAACTCTCTCAACGTTCATTGGGGAAAGTAGGTCATCTTGTCACCATGGTCAAAACAAAATCAGTGGTAAGTATTTCTCATTGTTAAGTTCTGCATAGCTAGTTATTAATCGTTTTATTTTTTAGGGTTCGGTTTTATTGACCAAATTTATTGGGTGATTTCTAAATGCCACTCTGTTAATGCTGGATTCGACGCATTCCTTATAATCACTTTGTTCAACTCTTCGACAATGATTTTAATGTTTTACGTGAGGAATTATAGTCGTTACGTGAAGGTCTTTCATTTGCTGATTTTTATTTTTATCAATTTTGTTAATAAATTTCTTTGATTATTTTGTTTCGAAGTGGTTAATCGTGGTAATTTTTGTCAATGGCTTATCTAACTAAGCAAATGATATGAATTTTTGTTTTGATAATTTTGGTCACCCATTTTATTCGATCCCTGTCTCTATTCCATGATCAACAAGTCAAAGTCCCTTTTTTGACTTCGTGGATTTGTTGGATTTATTGAAATATGATTTTTCTATTATTCTAGAGAATCGGATGTTCCTCGAGGGATTACTTGGTTCCACTCATAATTCTCTGTAGGTCACTCCACGAACTTACGATAATCGCGAATTCACATTGATTTTTTGTTCTGAAGTTACATCAAGGAGGACTTTGTTTGTTGATCAAGAAATTGCATCGATTCGATTTAGTAACTATTTTATTTAATACGGTACGCATAACTAAATTTTCGGTAATTCATGATTTATAAACTGTTTATTTTATTCAGATACTTATTTTTTCGGTATGATAATGGTAATTCACACTTAGTAAACTACTTACCTTATTCGAATACTTATCCTTATGGTAAATTACGTTAATGAGCTAGATCTTCCTTACATTAAGCAATAATTAAATTAAATTCAATGAATTATCTATTAAATGAATACTTAGTTTTACGGTACAATGATTTAATGAGTCGATTTCTTTACCTTAAGCAATGAGAATCAATAAATTATTTATTAAATGAATACTTAATTTACGGTATAATACTTTAATGAGTCAATTTCTTTACTTTAAGCAATTAAAATCAACGAATGATTTATTAAATGAATACTTAAGTTACGGTATAATACTTTAATGAGTTAAATTTCTTTACGTTAATCAATTAAAATCGATGAATTATTTGTTAAATGAATACTTAATTTACGGTATAATACTTAAAATTTCTTTACATTAAGCAATCAGAATCAATGATTGATTTATTAAATGATCTCTATCAATTTATTTGACTCGTATATTTAATTTTGTTTGAAATATTAATTTGAATTATAACAACGATTTCCATTTAATTTAACCCCAGTTCCATTCCCTTTTAATAAGCCTTAGGCGCATATTGTGTTTACATTATATTTACTGAGTGCCCACTGGACTACTCGGTGTGATGATTTTTAGCCGTATGTAGTATGTGTTTGAGTCGATTTTACAGAAACGAGGAACGAGGAAGCAATCAATTGACTTCTTCCTTATTCCTCCTTTCATCTATAGGGATAATATTGACGATCCAACCCTGCGTTCCGCACGCCGAGTCTTCACGGGCACAGATCATTGGCGATATTCCACGCGCTTACACGAATCTCAGTTGTGTGTAGATTTTATTTACTTGCATTATGTTTCGGCTGTGGGCCGGAAAAATTTCGACAGATTTATTTAAAAATATATATATGAAACAATTTATGCATAATAATATTTATTAATTATAAGACAAAAATAACAGGTTACCATTCCTTGCCATTCCATAAAATCATAATTCATATACCACAAAATAAAACCAAAAATACCGCTCTCCCCACGTCGACGCCGAGCAGAGCTCTACTGAGATGCAATGAACGTGACGTGGAAAGAGGGTTCCACCATAAATATTTCTCACCTAAATAATAATTGACAATAACTGTAACTTCGAAGATAGTTCAAAACGTTTAAGATTTTCAAAAAGTTTTAACAATTTTCAAAATGGTTTTGTTTCGAAAACGGTTAAATTTAATGTGAAAATGGATCAGTATATATACCTAATTTTATGGTGTGTGAAATTTGATGTAGTAAAACAAAATTCGACCTTGTTATTTTCTAGTAAATTCTATTCTTTGATTTTAATATTTTTTGATTTATTTTTATAATTTTTTTATTTAGAATTTTTATTGAATTATTGCTAATTCAAATTTTCCAATTTAAATTTCACTTTAATGAACTTTAATTGATTTTTTCAATTTCGTCGAATTTGTTGTGTTTTCTTGTTATATTTGTGTAGGTATCGTGCGAATCTTGGTGCATTTTGTTATTATTTTAATTTATTTTTATGTTTATTAATTTATATTTAATTCTCCTATTTTCTCGTATTTTATATGGTTTAATTGGTGTTTTAGGGTTTATTTGAATTGCATGTTGTATTTGCGTGTGGGTTTCTGATCCATTTAAACATTTTTCAAGGCCGTATACGTTCTGGCCCAACATAAAACACTCGGGGGTCCGTAAAATTGCGACCCGCAATTTCGACTGATTTCCAAATGATACATACATTTTCAACATTCATAAAAATATCTACGATAAGGTTAATCATCAAGATAAAGATGGACTTAAGGTCCGGCTACAGTACATAATCAAATAAAATCAGATTTTAATATCAGTGCAAGTTTTATAATATCAGCTCAAATCACTGTAGATCAGTACGAGTCAGTTTAAATCAATGTAAATCAGTTTAAGTTAGTAAAAACCAGTTCCACTCATTGTAAATCAGTTATATTTGGCTTCGAATGAATCACTGACGGCTTGGGTTTCGCTTTCGAGCTGGGTTGATCTTGAGGGGTGATTGATAGAAATATGCGAGAGTTTTGCAGTTTTGCTGATTTGATTGGTATTTCGGATTTGGTTGATCATTCTTCTGAATTTCTGAATTGGGGTATTTTGCCTTTGTTTGTTTTTCGTTAGGCCGAGGATGAGACAGCATATAAAGAGTATTATGTTGGATGTTATACTAATCGGTAGTATAAGTTCGATTGATAGAGTTGTTGTACGGGGTTCATTTTCTTGTCCCACTCGTTTTCCTAGTTGCATTTGAATTGATAGGGTGATTTTTTGAATTTCTTGGATTGGTTTGTTATTGGGATTTGCTTTGGCTTTTCTTTGAATTTGTCTGATGAGGGTTTCTAGGGTTTTCTTTGTCTCTCGATTCTCATTTTTTATATTAGCTATCTCTTCATTATTTTTCAGTAGGGTTTGTACCATTGTTTGGGTTTTCTCGATATTCTGTTTCAATTCGTCCTTGTTTTCTTTTGTGGGGCATTGCATACATTGAAGGTTTATTTGTTGACATTCTTCATTATCGGGATTACTACAGATTTCTTTGTAATCGGCACAGGTGCTGTCTTCTTTTCTGAAGGGTTGGGATTTCTCGCATTTTTCTAGCGGGTTCTCGGCATTGCACTCTTTTATTACTATCATTATTATTATCCACAGATTTGGGTTCATAATTTCTATTTTCATACATAATCAATTTTTTATATTTATCTACAAGATTATTTCGTTTATTTACAGTGGAGTTTAGCCCTTTTTACTCTTTCTCTCTTTCTGGGGTTGAGTGTATCTCGCACTCCTCTTTAGTTTTGTTTTCTGAGAATCTCATTATTAGGACTTGGGCTTTTATTAATCGCTCGGTTATTTTGGGGAGTTCTTTTAATCGTTCTTTGTTTTCTTTGATTACTCTTTGTTGGTTATAGATTTTCATTTTAAGATTTCTTTCTTTTGTTTGTTTTTTCTTGAGCTGGCTTTTATAATTGACTCGTTTGGTTGTTTGTTTTTCCAGCTTTCGTCTTGTTTCCTGGAGCTGTTCCGTTAGCGCTTTAATCTCATCTTGAGCTTGTTGATGGCTCTCTTTTATCTCTCTGGCTTCTTTACAACTGTCTTCTAGTTGTATTACGTATCTCTGTTCACTTTTTCTACTATCTCTCATTCGTTCTGCTTCGGTTTTCCAATAGTCTTCCAGGATTACACGAGTCTTTATTTCAGCTAATTCTTGTCTTAATTGTTCATTTTCTCTCTTTTGCTTTCTATTTTCTCCCATGTTGGATGTTAGTTTTCGTTTTATCATATTACCTAGCTGTTTTGACTGTATTAACTGTTGATTTATCCGGGCGATTTCTGACTCTTGCTCCTCCACTAACTCTTGCCATTCCTTTCTCTCGGCTCTCCATCTTTTACTGTAGTATCTCAGTGGGTCTTGCTCGATTGGTTCTACTAATTGAATTGGGCTTGGTACGTATTCTCCGCCTTCTAGATTCATTCGGATTTCTACTTCATTTGGATTCATGCTAAATATACATTGGCTACAATTTTTTGTTTTTTATTATTTTTATTATTTTTTGTCTTTTTACACTTTTTACAATTTTTCTCTTTAAATTTACGCTATCGTTTCGTCCGTCTCCCCGAATCCTTCATCGGGCTCGGCGGGTATTTGAGTTGGAATTTCAGTTGGGTATAACGGCATAAGCAGGATTGGTGGTCGGTTTCGCAAGGTATTTACCTCTTCACGTAAAGCGTTTGATATTTGTATCTCTTCGTCTAAGAGATAAGCAAGATATTCTGTATTTTCTGTTAATTCTTCCACTTGCGTTTCCAATCGATGCGTATTTTCCAATGCCTTTAACTTTTCGATCTCTCTCCTCAAATTCTGCTCGTTTTCCTCATACCCTTGCTTCATCGTTTTTATCTCTGCTTCAACTTGTTCTTTCAACTGTTCGTTGACTTCGCGTTGATGTCTCAACTGAATCTCTTTAAATACTGCAACTCCTCGGTGTCCATTCACCTCCTGTTGGAGTTCTGTTATCCTCTCGTTTAATTGTTGGTTTTGCCGTCTTTCATCTGTTTGTTCGTGTAGGGTTTCCGATATTTTCTGATTTAACTGATCGATCCATTTTCTGAGGTCCTTGTCGGTTTTCCTGAGCCTTCTTATTGTGTTTTGTCTGGCTCGTTCATGGTATTCCATTGTTTGGATTTCTTCGTTCAGTTCCTCAATTGTTTCTTTCTGCACTTCGACTTCTTCCCATAGCTCCCAATCTTCCCATATTCAATATCTTTTTGGGTAACAGTCTTATCTCTTTCTTGGCTTCTTGGTACTGGTTCTTCCATCTTCTTGCTTCTGATTTGATCCACTTTTCTTTGTCTTCCGTTTTTGTTTGTTGTATTTGTCTCTGTTTAAGAGTCTTTTCTTGTTCTATTAGCATCTCCTTCATTCTCGTTTGTTGCCATACTATTTCGTGATCTTGTTTTTGTATATGTTCCCATTGTATCGTATTCTCGATTTTCGACAATCTATACTTGTCTTTCCACTTTCTCGCTTCCGCCGTTGTTTGGATCACTATTCTTTCCTGTCTATCGTCTCTGGGCTCTCTAATTTTCTTTGATGGTTTTGGCCCTTGATTTCTCAGCTTGTTGACTTCTTTTTTCGCATTCTCCCATTTAGCTTTGTAAGCTCTTGCTCTATCTTCCTCTTCGGCTATTTGCTGAATGTAGTGTCTAATTCGTGCTTCCAAATTACTCCTTGAGTATTCTCTATCCTCCGTCCATTTGGCTTTCCAATGGAGTGCTTGTCGTTTCGCCCATTCTTTGGCTTGTTCCAAATGGGTTCTCTTTGTTTTCTCTATTCGGTATTGGGTGCTAATTTGCCCAATTTCCTCCTGCATTTGTTGTATAATCTTTATCGTCTCCTCTCCTTCTTCTCGTATCTCTACTTCTTTGTCTTTTATCACTTCTCGCAATCTTTCGATTTCACTTTGTTGATCTTGCTTCTCTTGCTCTAGGGTTTGTATCTCTTTCCTTTGGTTCTTGATTCTAGTTTGGTTCTGCATAAATTCCTTCATCATTTCCTCTTCTCGTTCTTGGTACGTTTTCTCTTTTCCTTCTGGGTAGGTTATTTTTTGTTCTAGTTGTTTTTCCCACTTTTCTTTCATCATTTTCATTTTTAGAGTCTCTTGCACTAATTCCTCTTCTGCGATTAGTAGCATTTCTTTTAATTGTAACGTTCTTTGTCTCCATAATTCTACTTCCTCATTTATTACTTTTATTGACTCTGGTTGATCTTTGACTGCTGGTTTTGATTCTTCAGCCTCTTTTACAACTTCTTTTGTCTCGTTTAGATTCATAATTGTTTTCTAAATATTAATAATCGATTATTCCCTCTTTTCAATCATATCAAAAAAAAATTTTTTCATAATTTACATCATCTCGTATTTTGTGAATTTTTTGAATTTTTTTTTGAATTTTTTGTTTTTCGTTTATCTTTATTTACATTTTTACACATTGCTTCCATTTTTAATTACTGATCAGCGAAACGGAATCCTTTGATCCGCCCGTTGATCGGCTTTCTACATACTGGACATATATTGACTTTTATCCCGCATGCTTCACATGTGACCATATGTCCACAAGGCATATAAATTATTTCTACATGTTTCTGCCAACATGTTACACATTGATACTGCTCCAAAATAGCTTCTTTTATTATTGATTTGTCTCGATTCTCTTTTGGTTTCTCTTGATATCGCTTTGATTGCTCGGATTACTGCTTGTGTCGAGTCGTACCATTCTAAGTTGTTAGCTAGCCTTTCTTTGATTATTTTTCTCATTTTTTGAGTGTCTACTCCTGATAATAGCATTATAGTTCTCGTTTTTGGTCGATCCAAAATATCTTCCACTTGCTGGTTTGTAATTATTACTTCTATGTTCTTTGACTCTTTTTCTTGTTTATACATACACTTTCCTTTATGCTTTAGCTTTTTAACATTCTGATCTGGTATTGGCTGTTGATTTTTGCATCCTTCGCACATTATTCCTCTGGCTGTTTGGCAATATCCTTGACTCGCAAATTCTGCTGCTCTTGGATTTCCTTTGAAAGTTTTAATTCTCTCTTCGAATGTTCTATTTATAGTCTCTTTTTCCCATATTAGTTCTGTTGGATCTTCGAAACCCTTTATTATCGTTATCTTTTTCTCACCTCCCTTTTCATCTTTGTCAACTTCTGATTGTCGGAGTCCTTCCAATCTGTTTATCGCTTGGTTTCCGACGTCAATGTTTATTCTAAATGGGCAGGTTGAAAATTTCCTCAGGTGTTCTCGTTTTGCTGTTTCTCCTTTTTCCCAATGCGAGAGTCTTCCTTGACAATAAATACAGGTAACTTCATCTGGTAGTTCGGGGGTTCCTGAGAAAAAGAATCCTTGTGCTGCCATCTCTTTACTTTGTCGGTCAGTGAATACTTTATTATCTTTAAACGTTAAATATCTCTGTTCCTCTTTTCTCAGTTGTTCGTGTTTTACTCTTCTCTGGGTATAAATTACTTTCCTCATTTTCCAAGGTCGTCCGGTTGTGTCGAAACTGGTATAATGTTGAATTGCGATTGCTAAGGTCTTTATTTTTTCCTCTTCTTCTGGTTTTTTCCATAATCTCGTCCATATCGAATCTGGTCCTTCTCTCATCTGTACTGTTATCTCTTCGCTGATTCCGCTTGCCATCTAAATATCGTTATTATTTTTGAATTTTTTGTTTTTCTGATTTTTCTGATTATTTGTAAATTTTTTATTTTTTATTTGATTTTTATTGTTTTATTTACATTTATTTACACCTTCTTTCTCTCTTTACAACGTCTTGTCTGGCCTCTCTACTTCTAACTTTATATACAGATTATCTTCTCGCAAGAATCCTTCTCCTCTCAATCGTTGTTGCGAATAGAAACGTGGTGTACCAATTGCTGTATTCCAGTCGGTTGTTGGTCTTCCCATCTGTGGTTCATTCCCTGTTCTGATTGGGTTGCGGTAATCCTCATATCCTTTCATTGTTAATATCATGTTTTGTTTAAAAGGCCATGCTAATAGCTCGACGTAATCTCCTCTTCCTACTCTGACGAAGACACTGATATGGGTGCCTGTTGCGTTTCCATCCCCATTTGGATATAGTCTAATGCCCAATTTGTATCCATTCTCCCAACTGTATATTGGTGGACTATCTAGAATTCTTTGTGCTCCATCTTTTGCTCTCTGGAGTTTCTCTGCGAATTCGGTTATTTTCCATATCAATGGTGCTGTAGGATGTTTTCTGGACATCGAGCTGTTGGTTTCTAATTCCTTTAGGCTGTTGGTCATCTGTTGCATTTTCTTTTCTATTTCGGTCATTTTCTTGAGTGTATTTCCTTGGCTCTTCTCGAAGTTCTTTCTGGACTCTAATATTTCTCTTATTAGCGCTTTTTGTGCATCATTTTCTGTTCTTAGGCTTTTTACTTCCCATGCCAACATTCCTATCGTTTTCATCATAATTTCGGTATGCTCGATACTATTCTCCATCATATGCTTCTGCATCTCCGTAATTGGTAGTTGTGCGTGACAATTGAATAACTCTAACGGACATTTGACTGGTTTGCCGATACATTCGTTCCAGTGTTCTTTTAGTTTGACTTTATCTCTCTTGTCGCAGTTGTTTGTGCATATTCCTTCGTATAGATCACATATTTGTTCCTCTTTTGGATTCCGATGTTCCATTTCTATTTTTATCCATTCGTCGATGACTCCACAGAACTCGCATTTTTCCTCTCTCTTGGTGCATACTTTGTGATGTTCTTTCATCGTCTTTTTTGTTGTGATGGTTTGACATTTTTCGCATAATATCCCGTTATATTCGCAATCGTTTGAGTGCCTTTCGGCTTCCTTCATAAGTCCTTTCCATTCGCATTCTTTTACTCGGCATTGGACTAATAGATTATTTATTTCTTTGTTGGTGGCTTTATCCATTGTGGTAGGATCTTCATCTCTTTCAAACGTTTCGTCACATCCAGGGCATTTTATTGTTTCTGTTTCTATCACTTCTATCGTACAATCTGTACATATTCTGCATCCACATTTCGTTTGTCTCGCTCCAATCAGTAGTTCTTTGCATTTACAACATTTCAATCTTTCTTTTATATCGTTCACCACTTTGATTTTTTCCTTCATTATTCGTCTCGTAGTTTCGGATGGATTCTCGCTTCCTCTTATTCTCTCGATAATTGTCTGCATATCTACAAAAAATTTCTGATTACTCGACGTTGCTTTGCTTCTATCGTTTTATTTTTACAAGGTACGCTTTATTTTTACTCCACTGTTGAATCCGGTTCTGGGGTGAATTCTGGCATCGATGCTATCCATTCCACCCAACTTGCTGGATCTACGTGTTGTTGGCTGTTACGTAATCTTCTAATTTCATCAGCTTGCCATCTAACTTGATCTGCTAATTGTTCATTCATTCTCTGCAATTGTATTATTGTTCTCTGTTGCTCTTCCAGTCTTATAGCTTGTTGTAGACCTCTGTTCACACTTTCTGTTAATACTAGATGAGTATTTGTCCACTGAGTTTGCGCATTATTCGTTATTAATGTCATTAATTCGCATTGTCGTCTCCACGTTGCCTCGATTCCTTGATCTTGGTATATTCCTTGATTTAATTCTACAATTTCTATAGGTACATTGGCAGCTGCTGGTTGTTGTATTGCTTCCGTGAACGGTGGTATTCTCACTTGATTTGGTTGATTTACATTATTCGGATTCATCTGTTGGTTATAATACATCATTAATTCATAGCATTCATTTCTGTTTGCTTACTATTTCTGACACATTTTGTACAATATTTATATATACGTGCATACTATTACTACTATTATACTACATAATATTTTACACTATATACAACGTCTTTTTCTCGTTTTACACCATCGTCTCCGGGGATTCTATACGCAATGTCCGTATATCCCCATATTTCTCGTTTGTTATCTGATATACATCAAATTCATTTGACCATTGTTGTGCTTCGATAATGAGCGGTTCTTTTAACCAGAGTCCGCTTGTGCTAGAATTTCCTATGATTTCATATTCTTCGGTTCTTTCTGCATCGTATTGTCCTAATTCGATATCATAGTTGAATTTTTCCACTGCTGGCCATAATCTTCTCTTCGTTGGTTTCTTTCTGCATTTGGTAGTTCTTGCTAGTTGAATTATTATCAGCATTACTACGCTGCTTACTATTGCTGTTGTTATCCAGATCATTTTAATCATATAGTTCTTTTCGTTAGGCTGCATGGTTGTGCTTTCCCTTGCATTGGTTGTTTCCATTATGCCTTCTTTCGGTTGCACATTTTTAAGTGCTTTCTGGAGTTGTAAATACTTCGTGGATTGAAAGGTGGCTGTCGTCCATGATCATTACTTTTTTCCATGTTTCGTTTCTTGGTTTTCTCTCAGATTGTTTTGTTATAGGTTGATCTGTTGCATTTGACTTGGGCGGTTTCCTTGTTATCGTTCTCCAATGTTCATGAGTTCCCTTTTGGATATTTATTACATATTTTCCCAGTTTCCTTTTCGTAGGGATACGATACTTTTGATTCGTTATAGTTTTGCTTGTTTCGCATTGGATTCTTTTGTTTACTGTTTCGTTTCTTTTCGGTTCGTATACGCAGATTTTCGTGATGGGTTTTTCACCTGTGTTTTCAATTAATATTTCCTCTTCGTTTGCCGCATTTGATTCTATGTTTATTATTACTGCTTTACTTTCTCTGATCTGGCGTTGATACGGTTCCTCTTTTGTTTCTTTTTCCGGACGTTTTGTCGTAATTGCTTCTAGTAACTTTCTTGTTATTGATTTCCAGTAATCATCTCTTCCTCTCTGAACGTGTACTATATACTTTCCACGTTTTCTTTTAGTTGGAATGCGGTATTTTTGATTTTTGATATCCTCGTTTGATTGACATTTGATTCTTTCGTTCATCGTTCCGTTCTTTTTTGGTTTCGAATACACAGACTTTTGTAATGGGTTCTTTACCCGTATTTTCGACTATTATCTCTTCTCCACTCTTTGGGTCTGCTTCCACTTTTATTATTATTTCTTTGTTTTCTCGTGCTCGACGTTTGTATGGCTCCTCTTTTGGCGTTGTGAATTTTTCTCCCAGGGTTTTGGCTAATGTGCAGGTTATTATAATGTCATCGTTGGCACATATTATATATTCCGCATTGCCCTCTAAACTATCCCATTTCGCATTTCTTTCCCCGCTTTCAATGTTTATTTTCCAAAAATCGATATTTCTGTTTTTGTAATACATACTTGTTCAATTGTTTCTAACTCCTCTGTATTATTCGCATTTGCTCTATCCCTGTTCCACTTGAATTTTTTTACGTTTCTCTCATTTTGTGCATCTCTACATATGTCTTTGGTGGTTTGACATGATGAGAGTTTTCGGATCGTAAATTTCATCTTCCTGGTTTCTATTGAATCGAATTGACAACTTATGCTTGTATTCATTGTCAGTTGTAAGCATATTCCTTTGCTTGAAATTCCTTTATCGTTTATTGTTCGTATTCTGAACGATCGCTTCCTTCGTGATATTTCGTCAGCTTCTGTTAGCTTGATGGACGTAATCAATATCATTATTTTCTGTAGCAGAGTCGGTCGGTTTTGATTTTTCCTTTGTTGTAATAACGTCATCCCTTTGTTTCGTTTTCCCTCGTTATTGCTATTGCTTGTTTCTTGACGTTCCTTGTTGGATGATTCCTTTTTCTCATGTTGTGCGGATTTATTTTCGTTTCTAGCATTTGGTCTGGTATCCTGATCATCCTGGTTTCTGCTGCTGTCACCACCTCCTTCTCCATTATTATCTCCATCCGGGGTTTCCTTTGAAATGTCGTCCTCGACATTTATTATTTCAATTAATTTCTTCCGTATACTTTTATATTCCTTGGCTTTCATATCATCCATACCTCTTTTTATCTCTTGTTTGCCTGCTTGAAATCTTATTTTGCTTTTCGATGCCATCTGTGTATTATCATTAGTAGTTGTTCTTTTCTGTCCAATTCGTATTGCTTCTTTTGGATGATTGGTGAATTTCAGTCCTTCCATTCAAATTGCTTTTATTGTTTTTTGGAATGGGTAGTGAGCATATATTTTGTTTCTTTTAATAGGGACCGTTTCTGTTTCTTACCATCATAGTTTTTAAATGGCGAATACTTGAGTGGTGAACCTATCGTAGTCCATTTCATCAGATTTGGCTTGTTGCTTTGTCTTGTTTGGCATCGGATGGCTTCCCATAAATGTTGGATTGTTTTACCTCATCAAATTTCTCTTTCTCTAATTGTCGCGTTACTGGTTATAAATTTATTGCGCTTGCTTGTGCTTGATTTCAAGTGCGTAATGTAGTACATTATTTTCTCCACTAATCTTTCTCTTTGAACGATGAATCCTGGTTTTAGTAGTTTCTCAGAATGTTGTAGAAGCATCTGCCTGCAACTGGCGAACATTAATGGTGGTTGCCCCTCTTCGTTTTGGTATATTTTGAGGTGTGTCCGCAATTTCTGCATAAGTTGGATTATATCTATTTATCCTTTGAATGTTTCCATGTTGTTACTGGCAATATTAAAGGTAAGTTCCTTCCTACATCTGCCATAGTTGAAATTCATGGGTAACCTTCTTTGATACGATCCATTTCTAGTGGACTTCTGGCTCCTTTAGCGTAATCCACCCATTGCGATTTTTCCCGCTTTGTTACTATTCTCATCCGTCCTTTTCTTCGGACCCATTTGGCATAATTTCTCTGATAGCTCTACTACTACATCCATCTTGTCTACATTGTCTGTGTCGCGATTAAGAGTTATTTTGGATTCATCCGGCTAGGTTCCTCTACGGTATTATTTGCACTGTTGCTTCTATTTTCCCGAACTCATCGTTAATCCGTTAGCCTCAACTGTTGAGTTTGTGATCTAGTTTGCATACCTCGATTCTCTGGTTCTTTTGTTTAAATTGTTCTAAGGTATTGCCTTGCAATCTGCTCACGTTACGTAGATAGGTCGGTAAGTGATTGTTGACATTTAACTCGAGCATTGTTCTCGTTTACATACTTATCTTTACATAGGGTCCTTTACCCATTCTTTGTAGTTTTCTGGCAACTCCGGGATGATTTCTGGCGTTGCGATTATTACCCCATTTCCAACCTGAAAGTTATGCTCGCGTACATCCGCTTTTGTCATGTACACTTTTATAACTTTTCCTGGTTAAATCTAATATTCATCACCTGCTGTTTCCAGAATCTCTTGCATTCAGCTCTTGAATCCTGTTACATAATCATCGATTTTCCATTATACTGCGATTTCGGTGGTTTGATATTCCAAGTCTATCGGCATGTTAATTCTCTGCCGTACATTAATTTGATAGGACTCATTTTTGTTGCTGAATGTATTGACATCCTGTAGCCATAAGGCATAGATTTATATATCTATCCCATCCTTTTGGTGTCTGCTTACATAATTGGCCATCATTTCTATTAATATTCATTGAAATCGTCGGTTGACCATTGTTTGCGGGTGTATGGTGCAATGTTTCCTCAACTTCGCAATTCTGAAGTAATTCGTTACTTCTTCTATGATTTCGCTCATGAAGTTGGTTCCTTGATCGGTCAGGATCTGTTTGGCTGTTCCAGATCTACCAGATTATTCCTCTACTAGGATTCTCGCTATTGTTCTGGCTTTTTGACTGGTATTGCGAAATGCTTCCGGGAAATTTTTGATAAATAATCTTGTCACTACTATATATAGATCTATTCGTCATTAGTTTCCAGTAGTGGTCCCACTAACATCCATTGAAATCATCGTCATTGGTTCTGGTGGATATTGGCAATTGGCTTTAGCGGTGCTTTCAATTGCTCTGTGCTTTTCTGTTGCGCAATATCAGCAGACAATTCTTTATCCATCCTTTACGCGTCTCTTCGATATTTGGCCAATAATATTTTTGGGCGTAATCTTGCTTCCGTCCTTTTTGCTGACATGTGGTCCTCCCAAGTTTCCATTGATATTGCATTAGTACTCTTTTGTCTGCTTTCTGGTAAACCACATAAGTCCAGTTTCTCGCCATCCATCTAACAATAACCATCCCCTTCTCCATGGTATATCGATGTCTGATGTGTTTCTCCATATGCTCTCTTAATTTTACATTAATTTTCGAAGAATTTTCATATCATTAGAATTCCATAAATCGATTAGTAGTTTCAAAACTCAATCGTCTATTTCTGCTCATTCTCAGTTTTGTGAAATCGATCTTTCTGCCGATGATCATGCATATCGTCTTACAATCGTGATTCATTAGTTCTTCGAATACGAATCTTGGACATACAATCTGCATTGGCGTTGGCTTTTCCTGCATTAATTTTATATATACGGCGAGTAGTCTTGTAACTGGCAATTGCCCATACTCAATCATCTGCTTGAGGCTCTTTGTGTTGGCCCAACCATACTAATGGTTGAATGATCTGTAGTGATATATATCTCGTGACCCATAAGCAAATATTTGAAGTGTTTGATATCCAGCTCTGCCGCACATTCGCTATGCTTCTCTTCAGTCACAGAGTAATTCTTTTCAGTTGTCTGAACGTTCGACTGTAATATCCGATAACTCGTTCTCTTTCTCACCATGATCCCATTGTCCTAGACTGCTCCAGATGCAATATCCACTTGCGTCTGTGATAACAAAAATGTTTCTTGAAACTGGTGTACAGTATTTGGTGCTGATATTAGTTTTACTCCTGAGGGTTTACAGGCTGTTTGTTGTTCCTTTTCCATAAATAAACTGGGGTATCTTTTTTGTCAATTCTTGTATTGGTTTCGCAATGGTTGCATAACTCTTGAATGAAGTTCGATAGTAATCCAACATAAGCTAAAAATTCTTGCACTTGCGTGACTGTTTTTGGTACTGGGCAATTCTTTATCTTTCGATGTTTCTTGGATCTGGTTTCTTTGCCTTTTTTGCTGACACAATAATGTCCTAAGAAGGTAAACTTTTTCTTGCCCAATCGCATTTGGAGGTTTCAATTTTAACTTCCATTGTCCTCAGTCGAACGAATACATTACGGAATATTTTTAAAATGTTGCGTCGAAGGTGCTAGAATAATTAATAAATAATCATATATACATACATTGTTTAATGGCGTGCGTTACAAAATTCATACATCTTGAAATGAAAGCTGGTTGCGTTAGTTAATCCGAAAGGCATTTTCTTAATTTTGATATAGATCTTTCCAATTGTAAAGGCAGTTATCTCCTCTGTCCTCCTCCTTGACTTTATCTGCAATAACCGCACTTTTTTAAATCTAGTGATGTAAAATAAGCTGCTCCGGTGTAAGGTTTGTAACATTTCATTTAATGTCTGGTAACGGATATGTATCCCGTTTTGTTACCCAGCGTTGAGCTCGTACCGATAATCATACAGACGTTGCTGTATCCGTCTTTTTTTTCTTTACACATGACCACTGGAAATTCCATGGTGAGCACTTGGTTCGATTACTCCTGCGTCTAAACATCTTTGGCTTCTTTTTCTGCTACTGATTCCGGATTCATGACTAAACCGATATGGCCGTAGTGTTATTGGGGTATCATCCGTTAATGGTATCGTGTGTGCCGTCCCTCGCTTGTACCGAGATCTAAGTCAGCATGACCTGCAATATTATGCCTTAAATTCGCGTTAGCAGTTTTTTGTTAGTTGTTCTTTCTCATTTTTCCCGTTAGTAAGCTGACGTCGATTGTCCATCAATTCTTCCCAGTTCTTCAGTTTTTTGGCTGTTGGGAGTTCGATATCCATCATCGGTGTACATATAACTTCGTTTTCGTCAATGAACTTTATCTTCTTTCATCGAAATTTGTAATGTTGAATCGGAATTTCACTGTTGTCGTTTACATATACTATCCTCTCTAGCTAATGCGTTTCTCTCTTTACTCAAATTTGTGATTAGGTTCGAAAATCATTTCACCTCTAGTTTCCTCGTTTACTTTTACGTAACAAATCATTTGTGTGCGCCCTGGCACTACTATTTTCTCTGAGCATCTACTTCTGATTTCAACAGCATACTTCGTCCAACACCGGTTTTATCTCTCAGCTCCATTGATCCTAGATCTATCAATTATTTCCTTTAATAGTCTGGCATGAGACTTGTCCATTAATACAATTGACGCCTCAATCTCCTGAGTGCTAAATCGTATTTGATTTTTACATTTTTTGGTATTCGATTATTGACGCAGATTTTCCGATGACTGCTACTGAATTCCTTGCTGCAAAGTTATTAACATCCATGTTAGCTATTCTCTATACATGGCCACAATCTTCGGGTATGTTTAAACCATTTTTATTAGAGAGACTGAGATAAAGGTATCAAACATACTGATATAATCTCTACTCCATTAATCTCTATGGGTACCGTTAATGTTGGTCAGCTAACTTGTAAACATAGCTATATGTTCGAGTTTCTGGATCCTGATCCACACTTCTTATTATTGGCTGGTTATTGGTACTAGTTGCCCAATTGTTCGTATGGAACGGATAATATTTCGTAAGTTGTGATCTGGTATTGGTACATGTCTTCTACTGGCATGTTTTCTCTCCACTGATGAGCTGCTTTCTTTAGGCAATTACGTATAGCTGGTGTGGATTGATATAGTTCCACTATGTGTCTTGTCTTTTCGATTTTCCCCATTGTTTGATGTGCTCTTGGAGTTTAGCATCTGTGTTCCTCCTTGATTTCATCATTGTCGCTGTTATTATGCTATCATTCTCTGAATTATCCATCGTTTCAGTTACTCGCCTTTCGGACGCTTCATTCTGGTTTTCCTCGGCTCTAAATCTCATTATTGCTTTGATTTTCGTCCGACTCTTTTCGTCGGTACCGTTTCCCCCATTTTTAGTTTAGAATTCCTACCAATCTTTTAATCTTGTGGAATATTTTGAGTGTCCATGTAATACCATTGTCCTTAGCTAAAAACGGTAAAGAATCCAATTGCCATTTTCCAGTTGATTTTTCTTCTCTCTTTGTAGATATCCGAAAACATGCTAACATTTGTGTTATGAGACTCTTACGATTTGATAATGAGAATTATTTCGAAAATTCCTGCATCATTTGTCCGAAGATTAAGAACTTCCCACATGGCTTCACATATTTGCTGTAGGCATGTTGAAAATGGATCTGGTGATAGTAACAATTCGTAGTTTAGGTTTCTCTCATAGCTTGTTACCTCCCGTTATCGTCCACAATATTAGATAGTATAGCTAGCCTTTGTGCTGGAAATAGTAGATGTTCTCTGGCTCGTTCCAGATCTTTTGTTTGTATATTCCACTCTGTGATATATCAACTGGTTTTGAATTCTGCTTCGCTGGCAATTCTGTTTATCAAATATTTTGGCGGTGCTAACGATTACTCGAGTTGAAATTGTAACCAACTCCTCTCTTATTTCCGAATAATGGTCCATATCACGTTCTGCAAAACTAACATATAGGTACGGAATTTTTCTGGATTAATCATCCATTGTTACTGGCTGAGCGAATCTGATCCTCCTGCCTTTATGCATTATTTCTTTCGTTTAATGCCATTATCTCTGGAATTGTTTGATTCTTGGTAGTTTCGCAATTGTCTTTCAACTTTGTAGTATACATCGATTCTCCAACGATTCTTCCGAAATATCTTCTGAGTGGTAATAGTGGAATTGCGTTTATCCGGATTGTTTTTTTTTGTGATTGCATTGCTAACTTTGTTTTAATATTTCTCTTTCAAGAATACAATCATTTTAACCAAGTCGTAGTATATTTTTCTGTTGACATGGCCAATCTTTATATATAAGAATCCATATTGTTATTTATATAGAGATATAGTTTCACATCTTTGGGGTCTATTGCCTTTTGCGTTTGGTCATTGTGTTCGTGATAAAATATTTCCTTTATAATTGTACTAGCTACATTTCGATCACATTTATTCACCATTCGTCCTTTTATTAAATCTCATTCCGATTGTGGTATCAGTTGATATTACTACCGTTGGTGTGACCTCTGATCCGATAGTTTGTGGTGATCGTTGGTTTCCGATTCTCCGGTTCTCCGTATTCATCTAATGCGCTTTTCTCTGCGTATTGGTTTCGTTTCACTGTGCACATCGTCCTTGCACTTCGTCAATATTGCGCTTTCAAATAAGGTGAGTCTGCAGTTCGGTATCGGCGTGATATACGATCGGTTGACTCCCGTATTGCATGAATCTATCTTTTGCACACATTGAGGGTACATTTCATTGCTTGTGTGGTCCTGGATCGCAAATATCCTTGATCATTTCTCCAACTTTACTTGTAGCTTTCGATTACTACTACTCCCTTGACAGTTGATTCAATAAGGTGGTACTCTCTCCTTGGACAACGTTCCGTCTCCAGCCGTTATCTCGGACGCGCAGCGTTATACTCGGTATTTTAATTTTTCCTTCCTCGGCTGCTACATTCCTCGTCCACTATGAGATGCGTCTGTCGTGAATCCTTTCTTCACATTCGTATCCGCGTTACTGAACCACTGTTGTTTCCGTTCCACTTCTATATTTGTTGAGTGGTGAGTGATGTCCGCAATGAAATGGCTACAATTCCTTGTACTGAGCATTCTTTATGTTCGCGTTTTGATGAAATCTACTTCTTGATATACCGTTATAAAGATACTGCAGTTGCTGTTGTCTGTAATCTACCGGGGTTTGTGCTTTGCACTCCTTCCGTTTTCTTTTAGTGGAGTATTTATCACCCATCTTTATATTGTCACAATCGTATAACTAACAAACGGTTCTACTCCTTTTTACCGCACATCATCCATATGAGTATTGTAGTAATTATTGCGTTCATTCCCTTTCTGGCTGTTCTTGGATCGCTTCATTTAATGTTTGTCCGAATTCGTTAGTAGCTTCTTTCCCTTCGTTGCATCATCTCGGTTTGATTTCCTCCGGGTCCCCTTTTACTTTACCAAATTTATAAAAGCTTGCCAATACCCCTTGAGTTTAGGATGAATGGTTTAGAGTTACTTTCCTGATATGTCTGTTATTGCGAATTCATATCCGTTTGGGTTGTTATTTGGGAGTTCGCTTTCTGTATATCACTATCGTATTGTTAATCAGGTAGGCCCATTCCTACCAAAATATCTATTTGGGTCATCAGATCGTTTCGTTAAGTTATTTATTATCAGCAGTAGCTCCTCGGATCTTTAGTTGTTGGTTCGTCTTATTGTCCATGATTTTATTATATTGGTTTTATTGGCTGCCCAAAGCTGCTTCGCTTCCGCGTCCGATAATTATTGAGTTTTTAAATTTCTCTTTATTTCTGGATTGCTACATCCCTCATATCAGTTATTAATCTTTGATCACTTTGCTCCTGTTCTTGACCTTTAATTTTCCTGTAACTGCTTTGTTACTTTGCCAACTGGAGCTGTTTAAATTTTCGTTGTTAATTTGATCCATTCTGGCATTTGTTCTTTAAGTTTTGCCTTTCTGGAAGCTGGTTTAATCATTTTTGGTACGTCCTCTGGATTTCTTTTCCATGCCTGTACCTTTTCCTTTTCGTTTAGGTTGCTCATCTGCCGTTTCCTCTGATGTTTGTAGCTCCTCGTTCCGTTAAATTCCAGTTATCATTCCCCGTCTCCTGTTGAGTTTGGCGTCTTCCTTTTCTTTCTTTTTATTTTTCCTCTTCGGTATCAGGCTCTATAATTTCGACTGTTGTCTTTGGTCCACATACCTAGCTCGTCTGGTTCAATCTGTACAAAGGTCGTCCTTCGTTTTCTGCATGAACAAATCCTGATCCGATATTCTCCCTGTTGGTTTCGTCCATCCAC